>CAUYUJ010001528.1:2500-49844 GCA_963575745.1 Prorocentrum cordatum | reverse complement strand
GCAAGAGACTTCCCCCAGCGACGAGCAACGACCTGACGACACCTCGACCACACACGAGTCCAGAGGGAGAACAAGACGATGGGCCTCACACCCCCTTGGGGATTGGGCTTGCTTAAAAAGAAGACCAGAAGCGCCCAAAGATCCTGATCTTCTGGTGCTCTCCCCCACGCATGCAGGATGTCCAGGAAAGCTTGCCGATACGAGCCTGGGAGATAGGTCATCTGCCTGGGGTGAAACTTATCCCACCCCAATCCTGCATTGGCGGGGTAACTCTGGAGCACTCGGTCGAGCTGCTCAAGAGTGATTGGAGGGAACTCGGCGTACGCGTCAAGCCTCCTCCTCGGCGTTCCGCCCCCGTCGGGCCTCGGGAGGCCCCCCCGCGGGCACGTGCTTCCACCGACATCCGCGTCTCCAGTAGAGGGCCGAGGGATCTCCCACGACGCAGGGCGCGGCTCACACTCCCGCTCAGCATTCACCCAGAGTGGCGTCCAGGTCTGCATGATCAAGTCAAGGGCCTCTTGGCCTGCTACAGGAAGCGAAGGGGCGCTGGGTTCAGCCGCCGTCTCCATGACAGAGGGCTGCATAGTGTCACGGACGAAGCGAAAGGCACAGCTGCCACCGTTAAGAACCGCCGCCTGGGCCCACTCACGCCAAGCTCTAGCTGCTTCGGCTCCCGACGCCCTCTGGAGACTGGCCATGTGTTGCCTCGCAGCCTCCATGAACTGCGAGGCCCTGGCCAAGTCCCCATCCGCCCTAGACGCGATTAAATCGACAAGATCCTGACGCGGGGTCTGGGCCCACCTGCCGAGCGAGCCCGGCTCAGGCCAAGCGTCTAGAACAATGCGACTGACAACCTCCCTCTGTCTACGCAGGGCAGCCAGCGACGGGCATCGACGAGCTCTGGCTGCTGCGCCCAACTCCGACAGGCGAAAGGCCGCCGAGTAAAACCTTGCCCAGGCTTTGTACTCACTGCTAGAATGCTGCTTGAGAGAGCGCTCCCAAGCCTGAATGAACGGTTCGTTCGCTGTCTTGAAACCCTCGGCGCGCCCTCTCCAGGCACTTTGCGCCCAGTCCGACAGGTCATGAAACTCCGACAGATAGGCTTCGGCATGACGAAACCACGCAGCACACGCCTCGCCGAGGTCTCCAGGGAGTGCCTCTCCAATCGTCCAAGGCCACTCTCCGCCTGAAGCCATCTGTGGTGCAGGCCTCACAGGGGGCGGCTTGCAGATCGGAAACTTGAGCGGAAAGACGGGGCGCGTCACACGCGCCTGTCTCCCCAGGCCTCGGAGCCGAACGTGAACAGGGATGTGCGTCTGCAGCGTCGAGCCCTCGATCGGCACCACCGCGTGAATGAAGCCCGACAGCACGCGCGAGCAGACGCCAAAGTCGATTTCCCTGCCACCGCACGTTGGTGCACCCGTTGTCAACAGTATCGCCTGAGCGCGCAGCGCCCACTCCTGCACCTCCTCTGGCAGCATGTTGAAGTCCCCGAGTACGATCCATGGCCCAGGAAGCGAGCCGAGGTACTCCATGAGCTGCGTCAGAATGTCAATGTTCTGCTTGGCCAGGCCGATGCTCGTGACGAAATACAGGGAGACCACGTGCAGCGGCAGGGGGAGGAGGAGGAGGAGGAGGAGGAGGAGGAGGAGGAGGAGGAGGACAAGGAGGAGGACAAGGAGGAGGACAAGGAGGAGGAGGAGGAGGAGGAGGGGGACGAGGAGGAGGAGGGGGAGGGGGAGGGGGAGGGGGAGGGGGAGGAGGAGGAGGAGAGGAGGAGGAGGAGGAGGAGAGGAGGAGGAGAGGAGGAGGAGAGGAGGAGGAGGGGAGGGGGAGAGGAAGAGAGGAGGAGGAGGAGGAGGAGGAGGAGGAGGAGGAGGAGTGTGCAGCGGGGAAGGGGGAGGGGGAGGGGAGGGGGAGGGGGAGAGGGTGAGGAGGAGGAGGAGGAGGAGGAGGAGGAGGAGGAGGAGGAGGAGGAGGAGGAGGAGGAGGAGGAGACAGTCCTGCAGGCCCCGAGGCGGGCCTCCAGAGGCGCAGAGCAGTGGAGGGAAGGCTGCCGACTGGGTCTGTGTCAAGACGTTGGCGGCGGCGCGCCCAGGAGGGGGACTCGGAGTCGGGCCAGCTAGGTTGAGTTGGTTTGACTTTTTAACTGTCTTTGGGGCTGCCCATGTTGTTCGACTCCGGCTAGGCTCTGCGTGGCCGGATTCTTCCTCACCTTTAACTACTTTCTCGCGCTTCGCGCGAGGGCGGCGAGGCGTCGTACAGCCTGCTCGCCATCAACACCTTCCGGAGGGGAAGGCAGAGGTTGCGGGCCATCCCGGAGGGCTCAGGAAATGCCTCCGACCCTCTGAGAAGCTTCCTTGAGGTCGGGCGTGTCCCCCTACAGGGGGATTGTGGGCGAAAAAAAAAAAAAAACATAAGTCTACAAAATAATCTTTAAAAAACATAAGCATCGCCCCCATACTATTTTTTACCATCTTTGAATGCTCCTCCTGTAGAGCGACACGCCCGACTTAATTAAAGCTTCCTTGGACGAGCGCGTTCCACTGCTCGCAAAAGGTAACTACTCGCAGATGGCCTGGATCCGCCGCGGGAGCTCCACGATGCACTGCATCGATGCGGACCTGTGTTTCAGACGCTCGTTAAAGGCTTAACGACTTCTGCCGTCCTTCGACTCGCGCTGGAGCGGCCGCGAAGTGCTCGAACTTTCCCTGGAGATCTCTGGATTTACCTAGATTTACCCAGATTTGTCCAGATTTACCTGGATTTACCTCGATTTATCTGCATTTACCTGGGTTTATCTGGCTCGATTCTCACAAGTCGATTGGCGAAAAGTCGACAAGCCCTTAGGGAGACGCTTGTGAGTTGGCACTCTGCGAGTGGTGGAGCGCGCTCAGTGATCCCCGAGCCCCCCGACACCGCGGAGGGCTGCCCAGAAGAGGCCGGGGCCCAGACGCCCGACGACGCCACGAGTGTTTCACGACGCGGACCCCCCCAGCGGCCTGGGCCCCTCTCCTGGGACCCGTCTGTCGCCCCGAGTCGTTCCAGGGCCCCCCCAGGGAGCTCTGAGCGTTCTTGAAGAGGAGGAGGAGGAGGAGGAGGAGGAGGAGGAAAAGGGGGATGAGGAGGAGGAGGAGGAGGAGGAGGAGGAGGAGGAGGAGGAGGGGAGGAGGAGGAGGAGGAGGAGGGAGGGGGAGGAGGAGGGAGAGAAAAACACCCCGTCGTGATTTTGGCTCGCGACTCGAGAGAGGTCTGGGCAGGCGTCGGAGCTGCCCCCGCCGCCTTCCGAGGGGGCCTGCCCCCTCGCACGGCTCCCCCCCAGGGCGCGCCGCCGCGCTCCGTGGTGCGCGGCCTGCCCGTCACCCCACGCGAGGCGACGGGGGCGGCCCGCGCGCCCGGGCTTGGCCCGCGAGGGCCGCGCAGATCGAGGGCCGCTCCGGCGAGGTGGCACGCGTCTCTCGGGCTCGTGAGTCGGGCTCCCGGCGGCCGCTCGGGACGGTTCGAGCATCGCTTGACCGATCCCCATCCCCACTGGCATGGCCTCGGGCCCCTCTGGCCGAATCACCCCCCCCCCCCCTCGATGGGGACGTGGGCAGTTCCCTTCGGGCTTCGAGGGGCCTATCCCCAGCTGGAGGGGTGCGATGGTGGGGCTGTGATGCCATGGCCCGGTGGGGATGAGGATAGCTTGAACGATACTGGCGACTCGGGTAGCCCCGGCACGTTCTCGGCGAGACGCAGCTGCAGCTTCTGAAACGAATCCAGGAGGAGGAGGAGGAGGAGGAGGAAGAAGGCGGAGGAAGAGGAGGAGGGATGGACCAGAAAACAAAAGACACCACCCCACCTACGACCCCACTAGGTTCATGTAGCGTATACCCGGCCCCCGATGGGCCATTTCGCAACATGGAGGGCCTTAGGTGGGGTGGCGTCGTTTGTTTTTGTTGGTCGGGAGTGAAAAGCTTGAGGATGAGGAGTGAGGAATGACGATGAGGGACGCTCTACGCGTGGCCAATCTCTGCGCTGACAAACTCTGGGCTGCCCCTCGTCGTCGGGGCGGCCCGTGGGACCCAAAGGATCGTCTCTCCGCCCCGCCCCGACGACGACGACGACGACGACGACGACGACGACGACAACGACGACGACAACGACGACGACGACGAGTTCGACGACGACGACGACGACGAGTTCGACGACGACGACGACGACGACGAGTTCGACGACGAGTTCGACGACGACGACGACGTCGACCTCGACCTCTCGATGACGGCGGCGGCGACGGTGGGGCTCCTGCAGCTCCGCGGCGGAGCCCTGCGGATAGAGCGCCGCCTCGCGCCCAGAGCAGCGGCGGCCTCCCGCGGCTGGGGCGGCGGTGCCTCGGCCGTGGGGCGGCGCTTCCCAGAGCCTCCCTGCACCACCTCCATCCGCCACCTCCTCCGCCTCCTCAATCCTTACTCCTCACTCCTTTTCTCTGCTTCCTCCTCCTCCTCCTCCTCCTCCTCCTCATCCTCCGCCTCCGCCTCCTCCATCTCCTCCTCACTCCTCACCCCTCACTGCTCACCCCTGACTCCTCACTCCTCTCTCTTCACTCCTCACTCCTCAATCCTCACTCCTCACTCACTCCTCACTCCTCCTCCTCCTCCTCCTCCTCCTCCTCCGCCTCCTACCTACCTCCTCCTCCTCCTCCTCCCTCCTCCTCCTTCCTCCTCCTCCTCCTCCTCCTCCTCCTCCTCCTCCTCACTCCAAACAACTCACGTCCTCCTCCTCCTCTCCTCCTCCACCCTCCTCCTCCTCCTCCTCCTCCTCCTCCTCCTCCTCCTCCTCCTCTTCCTTTTCCTCTTCTTCTGACATTTCTCCTCTTCCTGCTCCTCCTCCTCCTCCTCCTCCCTCCTCCTCCTCCACATGATCATCATCATCATCATCATCATCATCATCATTCATCATCATCATCATCATCATATCATCATCATCATCATCATCATCCTCTCCCATTCTCCTCATCCTCCTCCCTCTCCTCCTCCTCCTCCTCTCCTCCTCCTCCTCATCATCATCATCATCATCATCATCATCACAATCATCAGCATCATCATCATCATTATCATCACCACCACCACCATCATCATCATCATCATCAGCAGCATCAGCATCATCATCATCATCATCATCATCATCATCATCATCATCATCATCAGCATCAGCATCATCATCATCCTCATCATCAGCATCATCATCATCATCGTCATCGTCAGCGTCATCGTCATCATCATCATCAGCATCAGCACCAGCAGCAGCAGCAGCAGAACCATCATCATCATCAACATCATCATCGTCATCATCAGCAGCATCATCATCATCAGCAGCATCACCATGAGCCATCATCATCATCGTCATCATCATCATCATCATCACCATTGTCATCACCATTGTCGTCGTCGTCGTCGTCATGACCATGATCATCATTATTATCATCAGCATCAGCATCAGCCTCACCATCAGCATCAGCATCAGCATCATCATCATCATCATCATCAGCATCGTCATCATCATCAGCATCGCCGTTGTCGTCGTCAGCATCATCACCATGAGCCATCATCAGCATAATCGTCATCATCAGCATCAGCAGCAGCAGCATCATCAAGATCAGCATCATCATCATCATCATCATCATCATCATCAGCATCAGCATCATCAACATCAGCATCAGCATCAGCACCAGCATCAACATCAGCATCATCATCAGCATCATCATAATCATCCACACCGCCATCAGCATCGCCACCGACAACGTCGTCGTCATCATCAGCAGCATCACCATCACCACCACAATCATCATCATCAGTATCAGCATCATCAGCATAATCGCCATCATCATCATCATCATCATCAGCATCAGCATCATCATCAGCATCATCAGCATCATCATCATCATCATCATGAACAGCATCATCATCATCAACATCAGCATCAGCATCAGCATCATCATCATCAGCGGCATCAGCTTCATCAGCATCAGCAGCATCATCAGCATCGTCAGCATCATCAACATCATCATCGTCATCATCACCAGCATCATCATCATCATCGTCGTTATCATCATCATCGCCGCTGTCGTCGTCATTATCAACATCATCGTCATCGTCGGCATCAGCATCATCACCATCACCACCACCACCACCACCACCATCGTCATCATCATCATCATCATCATCATCATCATCATCATTATCATCATCAACAGCACCATCATCATCAGTATCAGCGTACTCATCATCAGCAGCATCGTCAACATCATAATCATAGTCATCATCATCATCATCATCATCATCATCATCATCAGCATCAACATCAACAACAGCATTAACAACATCATCATCGGCATCAGCAGCATCGTCATACTAATAGTCATCATCATCGCCATGATCGTCATCATCAAAAGCATCATCATCAGAATCAGCATCAGCAGCATCGTCATCAACATCATCAGCATCATCAGCATCAACACCATCTGCATCAGCATCATCATCGGTCTCATCATCACCATTCTCAGTATCAGAACACTAGGCATCATCATCATCATCATCAACATCAGCAGCCGCATCATCATCTGCAGAAGCAGCATCATCAGCGTCAGCATCATCCTCATCATCATCATCACCACCACCAGCATCATCATGATCATCATCATCAGCATCAGCATCTGCATCATCGTCATCATCATCATCGAAGTCATCAGTATCATCCGTATCATTATCATCATCACCACCACCACCACCACCAGCATCATCATGCTCCTCTTCATCCTCTTCCTCCTATTACTCCGAATATTCCTCCTCATCCTCCATCTCCAACGTCTCCTCCTCACTCCTCACCCCTCACTGCTCACCCCTGACTCCTCACTCCTCACTCCCTACTCCTCACTCCTCATTTCTCACGCCTCACGCCATACGCTCATCACACATCACTCCACACTCCTCACTCCTCCTCCTCATCATCATCATCCTCTTCCTCCTCCTCTTCCTCCTTTTCCTCCGCCTCCTCCTCCTTCCCCTCCTCCTCCTCCTCCCCTTCCTCATCATCCTCATCCTCCTCCTCCTCCTCCTCCTCATCCTCCTCCTCTTCCTCTTCCTCTTCCTCCTCCTCCACCCCCAACTCCTCCTCTTCCCCCTCCTCCTCATCCTCCTCATCCTCGTCCTCCTCCTCCGTCACCATCACCATCATCATCATCAGCATCACCATCATCACCGTCACCATCATCATGGTCATCATCATCATCATCATCATCATCATCATCATCATAATCGTCATCAGCATCAGCATCATCATCATATCATCATCATCATCATCATCATCATCAGCAGCAGCATCATCATTATCATCATCATCATCATCATCGTCATTAGCATCATCATCATCATGATCATCATCATCAGCAGCAGCAGCATCAGCATCGTCATCATCATCTTCATCGTCATCCTCATCATCATCAACAACATCATCATCATCATCGTCATCATCATCATCCGCAGCAGCATCATCATCAAGTCCATAATTATCATCAGCATCATCATCATCATCATCATTGCCATCGTCATCACCATCATCATCATCATCAGCATCATCTGCCTCTGCATCATCATTATCACTATCATCCGCATCGTCCTCATCAGTTTCATCATCATCAGCAACATTTGCATCAGCATCAGCATCATCGTCATCATCATCGCCGTCTTCGTTGTCGTCATCCGCATCAGCATCATCATCATCATCATCAGCAGCATCATCATCAGCATCATCATCAGCAGCACAATCAGCAGCATCATCAGCAGCATCATCATCATCATCACCATCATCACCATCGTCAGCATCAGCAGCAGCATCATCAGCAGCAGCATCATCAGCAGCAGCATCATTAGCGTCATGAGCATCAGCATCATCATCACCCGCATCATCATCATCATCATCATCATCTTCATCATCATTATCATCATCATCATCATCATCATCATCATCATCATCATCATCATCATCATCATAGCACCATGAGCATCATCATCAACCTCATCAACATCGTCATCATCAGCAGCATCATCATCATTCTCGTCGACAGTGTCAGCATCATCGTCATCATCATGATCATCAGCAACAGCAGCAGCATCAGCATCAGCATCAACATCAGCACCATCAACATCATTATCATCATCATCCTAATCAGCCTCATCCTCAACATCATCATCAGCATCGTCGACAGTGTCAGCGTCATCGACATCAGCATCATCGCCATCATCATCATCATCAGCGTCAGTGTCATCAGCATCATCAGCATCAGCATCAGCATCACCATCATAATCGTCGACAGTGTCGACATCATGGTCATCATCATTAGCATCAGCAACAGCAGCAACATCAGCACCATTAACATCATCGACAGCAGCATCATCATCATCATCATCATCGTCGTCGTCATCATCATCATCATCATCATCATCGTCGTCATCATCATCAGCAGCATCATCATCATCGTCAGCATCAGCATCATCGTCATCACCATCATCAGCAATAGCATCAGGATCATCGTCGGCATCATCATCATCATCGTCATCATAAACATCATCAACCTCATCATTATCATAATCGTCAACATCGTCATCATCACCAGTATCAGTCATTGGCGTCATTACCACCATTAGCATCATCAGCAGAGGCAGCATCGTCATCGTTCTCATCAGCAGCATCATCATCATCATCATCATCATCAGCACCATCGTCATCATCATCAATCTCCGCATCATCATCATCATCATCATCATCATCATCATCCTCTGCATGCTCATCCTCAACCATTATCATCCTATTCCTGCATCTCCTCCTCCTCCTCCTCCTCACATCTCACCCCTAACTCCTCACGCCTCAATCATCACTCCTCACTCCTCACTCCTCACTCCTCACTCCTCACTCCGCGCTCCTCACTCCTCACTCCTCAATCATCCTCCACCTCCTCCTTATCCTCTTCCTCCTCCTCCGCATCATCATCATCATCATCATCATCATCAATATCATCAGCATCATCATCACCACCACCATCATCATCATCAGCAGCATAATGTCCATCATCATCACAAGCATCATCGTCATCATCATCAGCATCAACATAAGCATCATCATCAGCAGCAGCATCATCATCGATATCATCATCAGTTTCAGCATCATCATCATCATGACCATGTGCCGCATCAGCATCAGCATCAGCACCACCACCATCATCATCATCAACAACATCATCATCATCAGCAGCATCAGCATCATCATCAGCAGCATCAGTATCATCATCAGCAGCATCATCATGATCACCATCATCATCATCATCATCATCATCATCAGCATCAGCATCAGCATCATCATCAGCAGCATCAGCATCAGCATCAGCCGCATCAGCAGCATCATCACCACCACCACCTCTACCATCATCATCATCAGGATCAGCATCATCAGCATCATCCTCATCCTCATCCTCATCATCATCATTATCGGCATCGTCATCATCGTCATCATCAGCAGCAGCATCGTCCTCGTCATCATCATCAGCAGCAGCATCATGTCCGCCATCATCATCAGCATCATCGTCATCATCATCATCATCATCATCATCATGATCATCATCATCATCATCATCATCATCATCATCATCATCATCGGCAGCATCAGCATCAGCATCATCAGCATCAGCAGCATCATCATCGTCATTTTCATCATCATCAGCCGCATCACCATCAGCATCATCATCACCACCATTATCAGCAGCATCATCAGCATCAGCATTACCACCATCATCATCAGCATCATCATCATCATCATCATCATCATCAACATCATCAACATGATCATCGTTATCGTCATCATCAACATCACGGCTCTGCGAACCGTGGGGGCACGAGGCGTCACACATCACGACCTCCCGTGCCTCCTCGAACAGTCGCCACTCAGAATGCTGGGCCGGCACAGTGGCGGGACTTGCGGCAGGCAGCTGGACAGTGCCACGATCCAACCTGGGAAGGAGCGGGCGAGGAGCCGGGGGCGGCGCCGTCACAGCCGCCCGCACCCAGGAGGCCGTCGGTCCGCTCCGCCGCGACCTGGGCCGCCGCCAGGCTCACCTCTGCAGAAGGCTCGTTGAGGACTTGACGACCCTGGGGATGCTTGAACTTACTTCTTGGATTGACCAACATGTACCAGGCTTCGCCTGCATTTACGTGGGTTCGTCTACTCAAAATTTTGTAACAAGAGGGAGGGGGTCACAACCCTCCCAGACGAACAGTTTTAGACCCCCCCAAACCAGCCATGAAAGGGCGGCCTTTTGGCCAGACCCCGCAGAACCCTCCAAGACAGCTCCAATCAGACCCCGCCAAAAAACAGACCACCCCACTTTTAGTGCGACCTTCGGAAAACACTTGCCTTGATCTATCCGGCTTGATCCCCACGGGGCGGTGGCGAAAAGCCGTCAAGCCCTCTGGGAAAGACCCCTCGCCGCCAGCACAGCCGGCCAGCCCCAGCCAAGGCCGTCCCTGGGCTCAGGTCGGACAAATCCCCCGACAGGCGAGTTTCGCGCGAAAACAAGCCTCCAGAAATACAAGGAAAATGCTTCGACATGACCAGGAAATCGTCCCCTGACTGTGCTTGTTTTTTTATGTGTTCATATTGATGATAATAATAATAAGAAGAATAATAGTAATAATAATAATGATGACAATAATATTAATAATAATAATAATGATAACAATAACAATAACAATAATACTATAATAATAATAATAATGATAATAATAAGAATAATAATAATACCAATAATAATAATAGCGATACTGCTTCTGATATACTAAAGATCAGAAATAAGAAGAAGAAGAGTAATCATAAGAACAGCAACAATAACAATAATGAACATGATGAAACTAATAAGAATGATGATGATAGTGATAACGATACTATTACTAATGATAATACGAATGAATAAGTGGTATTGTTTTACAACAACAACAACAACAACAACAACCACAAAAACAACAACAACAACAACGAAAACAACAACAACAACAACAACAACAACAACAATCACAACAACAACAATCACAACAACAACAACAACTACAACAACAACAACAACAACAGCAACAGCAACAGCAACAGCAACAGCAACAGCAACAGCAACAGCAACAACAACAACAGCAACAACAACAACAACAGCAACAGCAACAGCAACAGCAACAACAACAACAACAACAAGAGGCGGAGGAGGAGAAGCCCCTGGGAGCTCCCGCCCTGTAGCTCGAGGGGGCCTGGTATCAACCGATGGTAGCACACGAAGTCTACTCGGGATTGTCGTAAAGAAATGATAATCTTGATTATCGGCCGTATGAAACGAAACGCAACCTTTTACGTGACTCAGGGGCCCCTGAACATCAAACGGCGATGGTACATGGCAATCGAACAGCAACGCTGCAAACAATACTTCACGTCTGTGCTAATCTGCATACACACTGGCAAGAATAAACACTACACAAATTCGGTAGAACAAAGGTGATAACGACACGGGCGGAAAAAGGAGTTAGCACAGATACGCTATAAACCAATCATCGCCTAGAACAGGGCTCCCCGGAACTTTACCAGGAAACAAAACTCAACTCGAAACTAAACAGAGCATCAAAACGCTCGGGAACAGGACCGAAGCTAAAACAGACAAACATCCCTGACACCGCAGGTCCCAGGACACAAACCTTGTCTGACAAGACTGTGAAACCACCGGCGGTCGCGACAGCGACGTACATCTCCTTAATTATTTTCAGCAGCCAGGCGATCGGTCGATCTCGCCCGGCAAACAAGTCCGCGCCTCCACGGCGCTCAGCATGTCGTGCTTCTCGAAGCACTTCAGGTAGTGCGGCATCGCCGCCACGTCGCCATAGGCGTGGGTTCCCCTCGTCGTAGTGATCAGCTGAAGAATGCCCCGTGGGCGTACTCCGGCAACGGCTGGAACCTCGGCTGTGCCAGGTCGAGATTGTAGCGTGTCGGAGCCTGGCAGCACATGTCGCGCGTCTTCTTCTGCTTGATCGGCTTCGTGCTCGTTCCTGTCGTGGCGGTCCCCGCCGTCGTCGATCTGGTCGGGATCTGTCCCGTCTCCAGCTCCAGCGTCTTGTAGGCTGCGCTCGTCGTCTTGCTCGTCAGGTGCATCCACCACACCCCTGCGCAGAACCCACAGCCGAACGCCAGGATGAGGCATGTCACGATGCCTATCATGAGCAGCTTCGTGATCAGGCCGCTCCAGTCGTCGGGCCCCGGTGTGTTGAACAGCTCAACGCCGCTGGGCATGTACTTCATCAACTCTCCGGCTGCACTCGATGCTCCGCTCGCTGCCAAGGTTGCCGCCAACCTCGCACCACTCGCGCCGAAATGGCGCTTCCTCTGCTTGGGCTTCTCCTTTGGCTTTGCCTCAAACTCGTCCGCCAGGTCATCTCCAGCCTGGTCCAGCTCCTTCTCGCGCTGCTCCATCGCGCGCTTGGTCAGCTTCTTCCCGGCCACGAAATTCGGGTCGCACCGTAGAGCGTGAACTCCACGGCGCAGCACGTCCGCCATCTGCTGGCGTGCGGAGAGCTTCGTCAACCCGTCCGCCATCTGCTGCTGGGTATTCACCCACTTCCACACTGCTCCGATCTCTTCCATCTGTTCGTTCACAATATTCACCTCGATGGCTGTCCGCTTCTCCGTGATGCCCAGGCCTGCTGTGGCTGACCTTGAGGCGTCGTAGAGACACTTCGCGTCCGTGATGAACGGCGACTCTCCGAGGTACAGCATCGCTTGGTCTGGCTTGAAGTCTGGCCGCAAGCTCAGCGTCAGGTAGATCTTCACCCACATCAACGAATCCACGCCTAGCGCAGCTGCCTGCGCCTCCGCGGACAGCGAGCTCCTGCACAGCCGCACGAGCTTCTTCGAGGCCCACTCCACCCCCACGAACGGTGTCGGGTTGCCGTTTCGCAGGTCGTCGTCGGGTCCAACGAAGATCGCATAGCCACCCTGCGAGCTCCCGTCCAGGCGGCTGGCCCAACTCGCGTCGGAGTAGCCTCCCACGCGCAGCTCGCTCCAGGCCTTGTCGAACCCGAAGTAGAGTCCCACGTCCGCGTTGGCCTTCAGAAAGCGCAGATCCTTGTTCGCGTCCAGGAGGTCCTGCACCGTAGCACTTCCCGTGGCCGCTGCCCTGAAAGAAACAGTCGCTGCGGCTATCATCACTCCTTGGGCCGCGGGCCACTGCAGCTGCCCGTTCAGGGTCCTGAAACTGGTGAGCTCCCTCGGCGTCAGCGCGCTCGTCGGGTCCGCCCGGCGGTGCTTCTCGATGGTGATGGGCTTCACCGCGTGCAGGTACTTCTCGAACTTCAGGGTCACCGCGTAGGTGCTGAGAGACTGCTCCACCTCGCCACCAGTGAAGATCAGGCTCGGCCCGAAGTCCCACTTGCCGAACGTGAACTTCTGGTTGAGCGCGCCCAATCTCGCTTGGAAGCACTCCGAGTTGTCCAGCATGGTGTGCAAGTCGTCCTCACAGTTGACTCCCTCGCCGCATCCGATGAAGTCGTCCACGTGCTTGCCGATCAGGCCGTCCACCACGTAGGTCTGGTCCTCGAAGCTGCACACGTCGAACGGGTCGTCCTCGACCTTCGCCGGGCGCAGGGACAGCAAGAGGCAGTCCTCGAGCCAGTGGTTCCTGAACCCGATCTCCTTCGTGACTTCATCCGACCGGTAGTGCCAGAGCTTCGGCGACCTCGGGTCCCCGAAACACGGCTTGATCATCTTCAGCAGCTGTCCAGGTTGCAGGCCGATCTGCTGAGAGAGCATCTCCCTCATCTCCTTCGTCGGGCTCGCGTACAGCTTGAGTCCGCGTACGCTCACGTCCTCCGCCTGCAGGAATGCGGACTTCACATCCGCCGTGAACAGCCTCCACTTCCGTAGGGACGCCCAGAGCATGACCGTGTGCCGGCCCAGTCTGCTCAAGGTCGGCGCCTCCTTGTCGAGCTGGCCCTCGGCGACGTCGCGATGCTTGAACCCCTGGTACAGCACGCGCGCGTTAGCCACCTTCTGTCCGTCTTTCATCTTCCACTTCAGCAAGAACCGCAACGGACAGCAAGCTGCTGGGTCCACGTCTTCCTCGTTGATGGGCTCCCAGCCGTCGTTCCGATTGAACACCTCGAGGGCCTCCAGCTTCGCTGCGTAGAATTGTTCCTTCTCCTCGGGCGTCAGCTTTCCCTCCACGATGGTGGGGGCTTTCCGCTTGAAGGCCAGCATGTAGACCGTCTCAGTGGACTCTTCCAACAATAGCATCTCGTCGTCTACTTCTTCAAGCAGCGTGGCGTGCTCGTCAGGAGGGTTCAGCTTGGCCCACGTCAAGCGGGCTCGCTTCGATAGCGGCACGCCATCCAGCTTCTCGGCCTCCTCTACGCTCCTCTTGGCCATCGTCTCGATGTGGAGCCGGCTGGGCTCTGGCGCTGCATGGCTTGATGCACTTCCGCTCGCGGCGGCGCCATCGTCAGCCGCTGGGGAACGTGGTGAGTCTCGATCAACTGCTTCCACGCCACCAGCATCGCCAGGCTGAGCCTCCTCGGGAGTTGCCGCTGCAGCTGCCCCCGATGCCTCGCCGGGCTCCTCCATGTCTGTCTCCTGGACGTCGGGTCCCCGCGCCTGCGGCTGGTCCCCCATGTCGTCCAGGTTGCCGTCGTACTGGGGCGTCTGCCCCTCCTCCGCCAGGTCCCTGTAGTTGCAGGTACCCTTCGTCCGCCTCAATGCGCGGCGCAGCTTCTCGATCAAGCTGAGCGGACTGTCGGGGTCGTCCCTGCGGCCCTCGCGCTCGCGGGCCTCGCCCGGCAGTTCAGGTCGTAGCTGCTCGACCGTGCACCTGTAGATCACGCACCCGTGTGTGGCCCAGACCACTGAGGTGTGCAGCACGTCGTCCTCGTTGGGCTTCGCCTCCACGGCCACCACCAGCGCGGGCCCGAACCAGTGGCACTTCTCCAGGCCACGTGAAGGCTCCGGTCTCCAAATGTAGACCCACTCGCCAACCTCGTATTCTCGCCGGGTCGGCCTGCTGCGGGCCAACAGGGCCGCGCGCACGGCGCGCGAGCAGTTGGCCTCGATGAAGGCCGTGCCGGCGGCGACACGCCGCAGCATCATCTCGTGCACCTCGCTCCTCGGGTCGACCAGCGCGGACTGCTCGGCCAGGCCGAAGTCCTCGTCAGTGAGGGCGCCCGGCACGCGGGGCTGAGTCCCCAGCACCAGCATGGCGGGTGAGAACCCGTGCACGTTCCGCAGTAGGTTGCGCTGGCTGGCCGTCATCCGAAGGGCTGTCTTGAGCGAGTCGTCGGGGAACTGCATGTGGTACTTGCTCAGCTGCTCCCTCCGAACCGCGTGGTTCCGCTCCATCAAGCCCAGCTTGTGATGCGCGCCCTTCGGTATCAGGTCGAGCTTGATGTCGTGCTTGCTCATCCAGGAGTGCATCTTCTTGGACGTGTGCGAACCGCCCATGTCCATGCGCATCGTCTCGGGCTTGCCGGCCCAGCTGATCCAGAGCTTCTCGAAGAGCTTCTTCTCCTTCTTGAAGGTCTCCTTTGCGATAGGGTAATCGACCTCGTAGCGCGTGAACTCGTCCATCATCGCTAGGATCTTCCGTTCCTTCGTCTTCCAGGTAACGTAGTACACGTCGGTGCAGACCACCTCGTTGAAGCGCTTGGCCTTCGGGAGCACGGCCACGCGCACGGTGCGCGGTCGCTGTCTCTTGAGGCAAATCTCGCACTGATAAAGCCTGGCGCACTGGATCCACTCTGCTGGGGCACCTGCGTGTCGCATGGCGTTGGCCAGCGCCGCATTCGAGGGGTGTCCCAGGCTGACGTGGGCGCGCTTGACCGCACGGATGGTCGAGACGTTGAAGCGCTTCATCAGCTCCTGCATTACGTCTGTGTACTCGATGGCGTCGATGTCCTTGTGCACTTCCTCGGCTGTGTAAATCTCGTCGATGTCGGCGGCCATGCCCTGGTAAGCAATCAGGTAGGCCATCCGCCGGGCCATCGGTGCGGGGTAGTTCTGAGCCTGCTGGGCGAGCTTGCCGCGTAGTGTCACGCGCTCGCCCCTGCACTCGCACCTCAGACCCATGTGATCGACGAACTCCTTGTTAGTGGACTGCAATCGCGTCGGCTTCTGGTACGGCATGTCCACTCCCTTCATGGGGAACTTGGCTCCCAGGCGGCACTGGTCCAGTCGGCAGTGATGTCCCGGCAGTGCCTTCCACGTCTTGGTGTTCCAGTGCGCTCCTGACCATGGGCCTTCCACGTAGGCGTGTCGGCCTCCACTCAGCTGCTTCACGAACGAGTCTCGGACCAGCTTCAGAAACGTCTTCTCCTCGCGCACTCTCGCCTCGTGGATCTCCGCGGCGCGCTCCGCTGAGAGCGAGGCGTTCACGTACTGCCACGAGCACCATACTTTGCACGGGGGTGCGAAGAAGATGTCGTCGGGTCTCTCGACGTCGATCTTCCTCAAGAACGCCTTGATCACCTTCGGCTTGGAGAAATCCCAGCCGTCCTCGAGGCGGAACTGCATGACGTCCACCATGGGGTACTCGAGCAGCGCTTGCGACAGACCTCCTGCGTCCACGAATACCTCCCAGACCTTGCGCGGCGGGGGTCCTCGGAGCATCTCCTTCATGCCGTCGCATGCCTGCTCGAGGGCCAGGGCCAGGTCGGTGTAGGTGTCGGGGTCCATCGTGCTCGGTTTAGCGCTCTCGCTCGAACCCGCCACCGAAAACTCCTGGGTCCGCTCACTTCCCACGTCGTCATTGTCACTGATGTCATAAAACTCGGTGACCGTCTCGAGGTAGTACGCGTCGGGGTCCACGTCGGACGATTCAGAATCGTCCTCGGACTCGGTCGGCGGTGCCTCGGACTCCTTGTCGGTCGAGTCGTCGCTGCTGGGCTCGCCCTCGGTCGGCGCGCCCTCGTTCATCGCGTCGTCGGTGGGCCTGCCGGCGCCACCCAGCAGGTCGATGATGAAGTGCCCCTTCTCGTCTCGCTCGGACTTCATCCAGCCTTTGTCGGGGAGGTCCTTCATCATGAACGTGCCGGCGCGGTAGTCCTGGACCAAACCCCACTCTTCCATGCACGAACGGGCGATGAGCAGCGGCGTCCACCCCTCGACGAGATGGATCGTGATCTGCTTCTTGACGCCGAACGGCCACACGTTCAAGGTCACGGACCGTTTGGCCTCCAGCGTCTTGCCGTCTCCGAATCGAAATCGTCGGTCGCTCTTGCCGTACTCGACCTCGTGCAGCAGCTGGCGTGAACGCAGCAGCTCCTCCCACTGCGCCCAGATCTTGTCGCCCATGACGGGTCGCGTCGCACCGCCGTCGCTGATGCCCTTGCCAGTCGACATCAGGTACACCTCCTCGGTCGAGTTAGCGTACTCCAGCGTCTCCACGTCTTCTACCATGGCGGCGTGCTCCGAATCGGGCTTCACGAAACCTCCTCCACGGAATCGCTTGAACCTCGGGCCGTGCTGCTGTGTCGAGCCTGTAGCGGTCGATCCTGCCGGCGTCGCCGTCGGGGGCCTGTTGAAGATGTTCACTTTCGGCCTGAACACCTGGCGCGAGCCGGTGCCCTTGCCTTTGCCTTTGCCTTTGCTGCGGCCCTTGCCCTTGCCGCCCGTCGGCTTGGCGGGGCGCGACGCGCCCTTGCCGTGTTGAAGGTTGTTGTCAGGCGCGACAGCTACGATCGGGCAAAACCCTCTCGACTTGGCGATCTCCGCTACGCGCTTCTTCGCATCCACGAAACTGAGGTAGGCCTCGTCGCACGCAATCTGGGCTTCTTCCACGTCCTGCGGCAGCTCCTCGGCGACGTCGGCCTCTTCCTCGTACTCTTCAGCGTCGTACTCTTCGTATTCGTCGTAATCGTACTCTTCCTCCTCCAGGTATGAGTCCTCGTAGCTCAGGCCTCGCTCCCACTCGTAATCGTTCGTGTAGTGCACGTCGTCCTTGTGACCCTGCCCGACCAGCATCCTCTCAACTCGCTTCACGTCGCGCTTGTCGGGTACGGCTTCGGCTCCATATGTATCGAGTAGGGCCTTCTTCACACTGATCCAACTGAGGCCATTGGCACATTGACTTCGCACCTGGGCGGCGCCCGAAGGCGGGACGGCCGCTCGTGAGAGGAGGTGCCAGCCCGCCAGCATGTCGGGAATCTCCATACCGACCTCCTTGAGCTTCCTCAGCTCTCGCTTGTGACGCAAGCAGTAGAGCTTCATCGTCTCCTTATCCTGGCGAGCGAACTTGCCGAAAAACTGATCTGTGCGGGCTGGCAGCTCGGTCTGGTTGTCGTACTTGTAGTATTCGTCGAGGACCTGGAACAGCGGCTTGAAGGCGTCCTCGGACTCCAGCTGATCCAGGTCGATATCCTCCGTAGCCTCCGCGGCTTCACCCTGCAGCGAGTTCATGATCAAGAACGCGCCCTCGCTGATTGCGGTGGTGCCGCGCTTCCTGCAGCAGCGCTCGAAGACCTCTAGCTTTCGACGAAAGACTCTGTAGCCGTCGGTCTTGAGCAGCTCGTATGTCGGTGCCGTCTTGGACAGGCCTGCGTCGAGGCCTCTTCCCCCACCGTCCCAGGCGGAACTCGCCCTCTGCCACCAGTCGTTCCAGTCTCCACCCTCGGCATAATGACCCTCCACGGTGCTGTCGGGAGATGGCGGGACTCTGGACGTCTCTGCTGTTGGTGCGCTGCCGGCGGCAGCTCCCGCAGCGGCGGCCGTCGTGGCCGCGGCGCCAGGCGCCCTCGCGGGCGGTGGTGACGCCGGCGTGGCCGGCGGCCTCGGCGGACCCCGCGGGCGCGGGTCCGCTGGCATGGCGGCGGCGGTGGGGGGCCGGAGTGTGGATCTCCGGCTCCGCTACCAATATCAACCGATGGTAGCACACGAAGTCTACTCGGGATTGTCGTAAAGAAATGATAATCTTGATTATCGGCCGTATGAAACGAAACGCAACCTTTTACGTGACTCAGGGGCCCCTGAACATCAAACGGCGATGGTACATGGCAATCGAACAGCAACGCTGCAAACAATACTTCACGTCTGTGCTAATCTGCATACACACTGGCAAGAATAAACAATACACAAATTCGGTAGAACAAAGGTGATAACGACACCTGGGCCCCTCCCCCGCCAGCGGCTCGCCGCCGGCCCCCTGGCCTCAGGTCGGGGCATGTCCCCCTGGCCTCAGGTCTGGACGCAAAAAAATGGCCACTGGATGCTCAAAAATCGTCCCACGACTATTTTTGTCTTGTTTGCTGGCCATCTATTTTTGTGCACTCCTCCTGTGGAGGGACAGGCCCGACTTGACCCCGGCAGGGAGGGGAGTTCCCCGGGAGGCGGCGCCTCCAGGCCACCGAGGCGGCCCGCGCCGGCGGGCCCGCAGGCGGCGCCGCAGCGCTGCAGGGCCTCCACCGCGGCGCTGGAGAGCACCTCTTCCGGGGGGGGGGGCGCCCGGTGTCAACGGTCCTGCCTTTCACCACTTAGCTGTCTCACCTCTCGCTTCGTCCTTCTCGCTTTGTCCCTCCTCGTCCCCCATCCATCCCTGCTTCTCCGCTGCCGTTTAGGGCCCTTGAGCCAGTGCGCCCCGGGGACAGGAGGTAAGAGATATGCCTCCTAGCGATCTCGATCCGATCCGAAGCGCTCCCCGATCGACATCCGGGAGGAGGAGCCAGGGCTGGACGTAAGTCTGGCCTGCCCCTCTACAGGAAAAGAATGGAAAAAAAATCAAAAAATCCGCCGATCCGGCGTGTTGAAAAAAGCTAGAGGCTGAGCTTCAGCTCTGCTGGGGGGTGCCAGAGTGGCTCTGCCGGGGTTGGGGGGGGAGGGGGGAGGGGGGATGGGGTCCAAGTTTTCTTTCCCCCCCTCTGCCGGGGTTGGGGACGGAGGGGGGGGGGTGATGGGGTCCACGTTTTCTTCCCCCCCACCCCCCCGGGGTTGGGCCCCCTCTGCAGGGGTTGGGGGGGAGGGGGGCGGGGCGGTTGATGGGGTCCACGTTTTCTTTCCCCGCCTCTGCCGGGGTCGGGGGGGGATGGGGGGGGGGGGCGGGGGTCCACGTTTTCTCCCCCCCCGCGCCTCCCCCCCGGGGTCCCCGACCCCCCCCCTCTCGGATTCCGACCCCCCCTCGGATTCCGACCCCCCCTCAGAGGCGGAATCACAGAACGGGAAAAAAAAGGACAAGACAGATACGACAACAATCTCCGACGCGACCGCCGAATGCGGAGCGCCCCGGATCGGCGGCACTGGCCGGAGGCCACTACAGTATGGGGACGATGTTTCTACTATGATTGAACATGTTTGGTGTTTACTTGTTCGAACATGTTTTTATCTTTCTTTCTTCCAAAATCCTACCCGACCTAAGGCTGGACGTCAACGTTGTTGTTCGTGTTGCTTTCGTTTTGTTGCTCGTTTTGCCCTACCTGTGTTCCTGCACCTCCCTGCCAAAGCGAGAAAACAAAACGCAGCCGAAGCCCAGGGACACAGCGTTCGGGTCCAGCCCTTGGGGGCGACCAGGCCACACGAGAAGCGACGAGCGAGAGGGGGGGAGTAGCTTCGGACTCGAGGCTGGAAGCTGCTTTTCCCGACGTTTTGGTCGGCTATCGGCGGCTGTCCCGCCTCGGGCTGCTTGCCAGCAGCTGCGTCTCGCCGAGGGCGTTCCCGGGGGGGGGGGGGGCCCGGATCGTCGCGACCGGCCGCCGGAGACCCCGAGTTTTATGACGTAAAATCCAGATGCGACGGCGCGCCTGGGGGAGGGGAAGCGAGAGGGAGAGCGCCTTCTCAAAGGCAGCGGGGCTGCTCAGAAGCCCCCGCGGCCTTCCGAGAGGTGCCCTGCGTTCTGGAGGGGAGGCCGAGAAGCCTCCTCCGAGGGCCGGGGGACGTCGGGGCCTTCTGAGAAGGCCCGCCCCCGCTCACTTCCCCCCGCGGGCTCGCCGCCGAATATTAGGGAGGCGCCCGGGGGGGGAAGCGCTGCAGGATTTCCTGTGGCTTTCTGTGCTTCTCTGCCTGGTTGGATCTTCCCCGTCTCCCAGGGTGCCCCAGAATTTTGCCTGGCGGTCGACGCTCCCTTGCGTCTGTGTCTACTTTGCCCTCCTGGGCCATCGAGCGGCGCGCACGCCCCCCGAGCGTTAGGTCGGGCATGTCCTCCTACAGGCGGATTTTGGACGAAAAATAAAAAATGACAAAAACTCGAACATGATCAGAAATTGTCCCACAAAAAAATCGTCCCCTGACTAGATGTTTAAACTATATTCCAGATGTAAAGGGACGTGCCCGACTCAACCCGCGCGGTGTGCACGCCCTCCAGGCCCAGCCTGGGCCCCCACGGGCGGTGTGCGGTGGAGGCCCGTCCACAGGGAGCCTTCCACGAGACGCCCAACCCCAAAGGCCCCAGGCCTCCTCCCTGCCCCTCCTCCCTCCCTCCTCCTCCTCCTCCTCCTCCTCCTCCTCCTCCTCCTCCTCCTCCTCCTCCCTCCTCCTCCTCCTCTCCTCCTTTTCCGCCTCCTCCTCCTCCCCCCCCCCCCCCCTCCTCCCCCTCCTCTCCTCCTCCTCCTCCTCCTCCTCCTCCTCCTCCTCCCCCTCCCCCTCCTCCTCCTCCTCCCTCCTCCTCCCCTCCTTCCTCCTCCTCCTCCTCCTCCTCCTCCTCCTCCTCCTCCTCCTCCTCCTCCTCCTCCTCCTCCTCCTCCTCCTCCTTCCTCCTCCTCCTCCTCCTCCCCCTCCTCCTCCTCCTCCTCCTCCTCCCCCCTCCCCATCCTCCTCCTCCCCCTCCCCTCCTCCTCCTCCTCCTCCTCCTCCTCCTCTCCTCCTCCTCCTCCTCCTCCCTCCTCCCTCCCTCCTCCTCCTCCTCCTCCTCCTCCTCCTCCTCCTCCTCGAAGTTTGATCATCATCCTGCCCTGGGAGGGCCTCGATCCTCGGACCCCGATCCTCCAAGAGCAGCAACCAAACTCTGCCAGACGAAACTCGGCCAGGCCGAACGCGGCCAGGCGAAACTCCCTCGGACCTTGGCGCTGCAATTCTGCTCACGCCAGGCGCTTTTTCGCCCGGCTTCGGGCCCTGGGACCCTCACGGATCGATGCGGCTCGAGTCATGCAGCAGAAAGACGGAATCTAGGGCTCGGGGCGTGACATGTTGCGACGTTGTACGTTTTGCAACGTCGGATCGCTGGGAGAGGGGCGTCCGAGGGCAGCAGCTAAACTCGGCCAGGCGAAACTCGGCCAGGCTGCACTCGGCCAGGCGAGACTCCGCCGACGGGCCTCGGCCAGGCCGATCTCGGCCAGGCTGAATTCGGCCCCGTCCGAGTGCAGCCTGGCCGAGTTTCGCCCGGCCGCGTGTCGCCTCGCCGAGTCTTTCCCTTGTCCAGAGAGCGGGATTCGCAGATGCGCGGCCCAGTGAGGGCCACAGGACGCAGTGAAATAAGAAGGGTCGGGCATAGCATCCGGGGAGATATCATGGCCCCGGCCATGATATCCAGCCCCCCCCCCTAGTCATCACCCCCCTGTGAAAGTGACTCAGTGTCTGCAGGTCGTGTCCAAGCATCGTCCTGGGGACATCCCTGGGGGTAGTTCATCCCGGGGGCCGAAAACGGCCCCCAGGAGGCCAAAAGCGACGAGAAGCCGAGGGCGACGAGAACAAACTAACCCAAGATTAAAGATTGCAGTACTTTTCCAGGGCTGTGTCGTCACCCTCTCCCCCCTTTTAGGGGCCTCCTAAATGAAGTCCGAGTAAATGGGGTGAGGATCGCGCCCGCCGATGCATCAGAGATACATCGGCGATGCATCGGCGACGTCGGCGATGCATCGGCGCCATCGGCGCGGATAAAATCGGGCTCCACATCGAACCGAATGGGCGATGAATCGGCAATGAAGCGCGATCCTCCAACACCATCTACTCGGAGCTCATCTAGCATAAAGGGGCCCAGGGACACACAAGTAAATAGACACAAATCCCGGGATTCCCCATACTGTTCATAGTTCCTGGATGTTCGTCTTCCCATCCGCTTCCCATGTTTTCCTGGGAATCGACGATGATTTGTGTCTGCGTGTACTTTTCACTTCTAGTGGGAGACCTAGATTATGGGCGACGATATCTATACACATGCACTGCTTCCTGGCCAGGCCAATCATGAACCCAGCAGCGGTGCATACGCCGCGTCCTCCTGGCTTGGCCACAAGAGGGCGTCTACACAGCTGCTGGGCCCAGGAAGGGCCCGGCCAGAGGGCAGTGGATATGTATACATAGATTTCGTCGCCCATCTTCTTGAAGCCCATCTGGGCGGCCTAGACTTAGGTCGGGCATGTCCCCCTACAGGCGGATTTTGAGAGAAAAGCTTCAACAACAACAAAAATCATAACAGATTCAAAAAGAATCGCAAAATCGTCGAAAAACCGTTCCCAGGCTATTCGCTTACCATTCTTGCAAAATTCCTCCTGCAGAGGCACATGCCCTGCTCAAGCCCAGACTTTTTAGCCGCACCCACACCTCCAGGGGCGCCCAGACCAGCTCTGGGCAGGCCACCAGCGAGGCCCTCCGCGCGGTGAGGGCGCCGGCGCCCGCGGGCGCGCGCGCGCGGATGACGCCGCGGAGGCGCTCGCGGAAGAAGGGAGGGCCCGCAGACCCTGCCAGGCAGGCCCGCGTCGTGAAAAAAACACGGCGGGGGATCACAGATCGATCCAGCTCGAATGGCAGCAGAACGATGAGGTCTACAGTCAGCCCGTACAGTGGGGAGGCGCGATGAGGATGCAAGGGCCTCGGAAGGCCATGTCGAAGCTCTTCGGGCAGGGCGTGGCCAGCGAAAGCGGCCAAGGATGGACCGAGAGGGCAAGCATGCAAGGGCACCCTTGGGAAGGTTGCCCATCCATACTATGTGGGTTGACTGTAAGGCCGATGCCGTGGTTTCTCGCGATGTTGCATGCCTTCGCGACGCAAGACCTCAGGGTACACAAACGTAAAACTGTCGACGAGTCCGCGCGGATCCCCCGGCAGCGGCGCTGGGCCCCCCTCCCTGCGGCGCCGGAGGCGCGGCCAAGGGGAGGGGGGCCCAGCGCCGCCGCCGGGAAAATCCGCGAGGGCCTCCGAAGGTTTTGTGCCTGCGCGGCTTCTCTTCTTCCAGCTCACCGGGGGGACGTCAAGGTGGGGTATGGGGCAGGGCTGGGGTCGGAGGAAGAACGCTCCGCACGGCCCTCGGCAGAGAGAGACGTGGTCATCCAGCCGGGTTCGCTCCCTGACTTTACCTTGCTGGGCCAAGTTTGATCCGGCCGATCCGGCTCGATGCCGATGTTGGCCCGATCGATCGGATTCGAGCCCGACACTCTGACGACCCGATGCGGCCCGATGCCTGCATGGCGCCGTCGTGCATCCTGGCGCGGCCGACTGGATTCGGTCCCGACTCCGTGCCGACGCGATCCGACGCACGCTCTGGCCCGATGCGATCTGCCCCTTCGCTGCTGGCTGGTCCTGCCTTGGGATACCCCCCCTGCACGGTTTCCCCCCAGGCCGCAGGAGACCCGAGGAGGAGGAGGAGGCGGAGGAGGAAGAGGAGGAGGAGGGAGGAAGAGGAGGAGGAGGGAGGAGGAGGAGGAGGAGGAGGAGGAGGAGGAGGAGGAGGAGGAGGGAGGAGGAGGTACGATGAGGAGGAGGAGGAGCAGGAGGAGGAGGAGGGGTCGCCTGAGCCCTTCGGAGAAACCCTCCAACTCCCCCCCCTTCACGGACCCCCGCGCTCGGGGAGCAGCAGGCAGTCCGCGTCGGCCCTGACGGTCCAGTCCTGGGCGCGAAACGCGCCGTCCGCGACGACGGCGGTCCAGAGGGCCACGAAGACGGCGCCGGCCGAGGCGGGGCGCGGCAGGCTCGTGAGGGCCACCGGGTCCACGTCGAGGACCCGGACGTGGGCACCGCCCAGCTTCCTGGAAGGAGCGCCAGGCGGGCGCGCTGCGCGACTCGCAGAGTCAATGCTCGCAAATGCAAATGGCTTGGATCCGCCGCGGGGGATCTGCGATCGATTGCATCGGGGCGAGCGTGGGTTTTCGTCGGGCGTTTCCGAGTAGGCACTTTGCGAGTAGTGGAACGCGCTCGGCGAAGCCAAGAGTGTGCACAAGCACAAACTGTCGGAGCGCCGCGCAGGCGTCCTTGGTCGGCGCTGGGCCCCCCCATGCGGCCGCCTCCGCCGCCGCCCTTGGCGCGCTCTGGCGGGGGGGGGCCCAGCGCCGACGCCGAGAGATCCGCACGGGCCTCAGGGAGTTGCGCGTTTGTGCCGAGGTTTGATTATTCGTCGGTTTCCCTGCGGAACTGCTGTAGAGCGCGTAGTCATCGCAGCCGAACACGCCGACGCCAGCGGCCATGTGCCCGCGGACGAGGTCGCCCTGACCAGGCGTGAACAGCGTGATGCAGAACAGCGAGCTGCCCGCGGGCTGCCGTAGAGGAACAAACAACGACATGAGCTTCAACGTTGGGAGGTCCGCGCAGATTTCTTGAATCCGCGCTGGACCCCCCTCCCTGGCGCGGCGCCAGACGCGCCGCCAGGGGGCTCCAGCGCCGATCCGAGACATCCGCGCGGACCCTCCCAAAGTGTTTGGCGTATATGGGACGCACAAAGACATACTAGTATATATATAATATATAATATTATGGTCGCCCCCCCCCCCCCCCCCCAGCACCCCCAAACCACCAAAACCACAAAATCTTCACTGATCGTTTCTCCTCGTCGCTCTCCTCCTCAAACCACAAAATCTTCACTGATCGTTTTCTCCTCGTCGCTCTCCTCCTCCTCCTCCTCCTCCTCCTCCTCCTCCTCCCCCTCCTTCTCCTCCCCCTCCTCCTCCTCCTCCTCCTCCTCCTCCTCCTCCTCCTTCTCCTTCCCTGCGTCTCCCAAGCCAAGAAAACCTAACATGCATTGTGTATGGCGCCGTCGGTGCAAGGAAATGCTGTGTATTTTTGTTGTTTTTTGTTGTTTTGGCCTGACAAGCAAGGAAACGCTGTGTATGTTTGGTTTTTGGGGTTTTTTTTGGTTTTGCAAGCCCGAATGCCCGCGCTGGCCTCCCTCTCAGCACCCTTCCATGCGCCTCAGACCAAGAAAACCAAAAAAAATACACAGTGTCTGGCGCCCTCGGTGCAAGGAAACGCTGTGTATGTTTGTTTTTTTTGGTTTGAGAATCAAGGAAACCTTGTGTAGTTTTGTTTTTTTTTGTTTTTGTTTTGCAAGCTCTAAGGGTGCTGGGAGGGAGGCTGGTGCCAGCGTCGGGGCTTCCATAACCAGAAAAAACCATAAAAAAAACAAAAAAAAAAAAAAAAAAAAAAAAAAAAAAAAAAAAAAAAAAAAATGCACAAAAAAAAAAAAAAAAAAAAAAAAAAAAAAAAAAAAAAAAAAAAAAAAAAAAAAAAAAAAAAAAAAAAAAAAAAAAAAAAAAAAACGTTTCCTTGCACCGAGGGCGCCAAACACTGTGTATGTTTGGTTTTTCTTGTTTTGTAACAAGGAAGAGGAAAGGAAAGGGGCTTGCAAACCACAAAATCTTCACTGATCGTTTCTCCTCGTCGCTCTCCTCCTCCTCCTCCTCCTCCTCCTCCTCCTCCTCCTCCTCCTCCTCCTCCCCCTCCTTCTCCTCCCCCTCCTCCTCCTCCTCCTCCTCCTCCTCCTCCTCCTCCTCCTTCTCCTTCCCTGCGTCTCCCAAGCCAAGGAAACCTAAAATGCATTGTGTATGGCGCCGTCGGTGCAAGGAAATGCTGTGTATTTTTGGTTTTTTTGTTTTTTTTGGTCTGAGAAGCAAGGAAACGCTGTGTATGTTTGTTTTGTTTGGTTTTTTTGGTTTTGCAAGCCCGAATGCCCGCGCTGGCCTCCCTCTCAGCACCCTTCCATGCGCCTCAGACCAAGAAAACCAAAAATACACAGTGGTTGGCGCCCTCGGTGCAAGGAAACGCTGTGTATGTTTGGTGTTTTTGGTTTTTTTGGTTTGAGAATCAAGAAAACCTTTGTCTATTTTTGGTTTTTGGGTTTTTTTTGGTTTTGCAAGCTCTAAGGGTGCTGGGAGGGAGGCTGGTGCGAGCGTCGGGGCTTCCAAAACCAAAAAAAAAAAAAAAAAAAAAATGCACCAGGTGTCCTTGATTCTCAAACCAAAAAAAACAAAAAAAACAACAAACATACACAGCGTTTCCTTGCACCGAGGGCGCCAAACACTGTGTGTGTATGGTTTTTCTTGTTTTGCAACAAGGAAGAGAAAAGGAAAGGGGCTTGCAAAACCAAAAAATATAGTTAAAAAACAAAAATACACAGCGTTTCCTTGCTTCTCAGACCATATATATATATATGGTCCAGGGTTTGGGCGCCCTCCCCCCCCCAATGCTGATGCCATTGCCCCCCCCCCCCGCGCGATGGTCCCCCCCGCCCCCCCCTGTGGGCGTGGCGTGGTGCTGCGCTGCGGTTCCCCCCCCCCCCTGTGGATGTGGTGTGGTGCTGTGGTGGTTCAGAGGTGGGCGTGGCGTGGTGTTGCACTGCGGTGCCCCCCTCCCCCCCCCCTGTGGATGTGGTGTGGTGCTGTGGTGGTTCAGAGGTCGTCGTCGTCGTCGTCGTCGTCGTCGTCGTCGTCGTCGTCGTCGTCGTCGTCGTCGTCGTCGTCGTCGTCGTCGTCGTCGTCTCGTCGTCCTCGTCGTCGTCGTCGTCGTCGTCGTCGTCGTCGTCGTCGTCATCGTCGTCGTCGCCGTCGTCATCGTCGTCATCGTCGTCGTCGCCGCCGCCGCCGCCGGCGTCGTCGCCGCCGCAGCCGTCGTCGTCGTCGTCGTCGTCGTCGTCGCCGTCGTCGTCGTCGTCGTCGTCGCCGCCGCCGCCGCCGCCGCCGCCGCCGCCGTCGTCGTCGTCGTCGTCGTCGTCGTCGTCGTCGTCGTCGTCGTCGTCGTCGTCGTCGTCGTCGTCGTCGTCTCTGGGACCATACCATCTGGGGGGGGGGAGCCCGAGGAATCCTGGGACCATACCATCTGGGGGGGGGGGGGCCCGTGGGCCCTCGACCCTGGACCATATATCCTCCTTGGAGGCGCGCGTCCCGAACATATGCTATACCCATCTTGCAGTATATTGTTTCCCGAACGGTGTGGCACGAAAGCGCCCGCCACGACGCATATACTGAGAGTTCTCGGTGCGCGCGTCGCCCCTGGAGGGGCGACGCAAATATAGTACAAGTATGTTGGGCTGACGCCGAGATCGGTTGACAACCAAGGGTCGAACCTACCGTAGGGTCCGTTGGTAAAGGATGAGGTGAAGGAGAGACAGCGTCCCTTTCCCCTCACGGCCCGACAGTCATCGGGCTCCATAGCCAATCCGATACCCGAGCACAAAGGATAGAAGGATAGACGGATAGATGGATAGAAGGGGGAGGGGAGCGGTCTTCACACACAGGACCTCCCAAGGTCTTTGTGCCTATGCCGTCGTCTGCTCCCCGATGCTGGGCCGAAGGCTGCGGTGCGGGGCTGCTCGCCGCGTCCGCCGGCGGCACGGCGACGGCAGCGCCGCGGCCGCGCGCGAAGCTCGGCGCGCCCGTCGGCGCGGCGTCGGCCGGAGCGGGCGCGCCTGCGTCGGGGCAGTGCGCGGAGAGGAAGCCGAAGCTGGGGGAACGAAGCATGGCGCAAAGATAAGAGCTCGGAGGTCCGCGCTGATTTCTCGGATCCGGTGCTGGGCCGGGGCGCGCTCGGGGGTCTCCAGCGCCGATCCGGGACATCCGCGCGGGCCTCCGAGCTTGTGTGTTTATGTCATTGTTCGTTCCCCTGGAGGTTGAGACCGCCCAGGCCGTCGACGTCTTCAAAACTCGCGCGGCTTCCAGGCTGGCACGTGCGGCCCTCCTTCGAGAAGGCCACCTGGGCAAGGGAGCGAAGCGGGCCTGGTGCGAGATGGCACAACGACGATGAGCGGTGGTTTACGCGGGCCGCCAGCGCGGCACCTACATTTGAGCATTGTTTAACCGATCCTTATTCCCACCAGCGTGCGCTGGGCCCCACTGGCCGATTTACCCCCCTGGATGGGGATATAGGCTGCTCTCATCGGGTTTCGAGGAGCATATCCCCAACTGAGGTGGTGAGACGGTGGGGCTCGAGATGTGGATGGGGGGGGGATAGGGATCGGTTAAACGATACTGAACATTGGAGACGACGGCGCTGACGCGCGACCTTACCCGGGCAGCTGACGCGCGAATGTCGGTACCGTCGGACCCGTTTTTCGGCGTCGCCCACCTGGTGGCAGCCTGGGTCCGCGGAGCAGAACTCGAGACAGGCCTCCCAGCTGAAGCCACCATACGCGCCAGAGCTCGCCGTCGCGGGCGCCAGTCTCCAGCCCTCGAAGACCAGGCAGGGCGTCGGGGGCGTGGCCGGCGCGGCCGTGCCGCTCGAGAGCGGCACGGCAGTCTGCCCTGCCGACGCAGGGCTGCCCTCCAGACGGGCGCCGGCCGCTGGTGTCGGAGCCTTCCAGGCCGAGTCTGGCCCCACCGCTGCCAGGACTGGTGGCGAAGACGGCAAGGATGTCGACGAGGATGCCGTCAACAGGGCCGCCGGCGCGGCCGCCAGCGGAACTGCGGGCGCAGCCTCGGGCACGGCCGGCTGCGGAAGTGCTGCCAGCAGGTCACCGCCAGCAGTCGGCTTCGGCTTCGGCGGTGACGGCAGCCAGGCCGTGACCACACCCGCCTGCGGCACCGCGGCTGGCAGGAGACCCTGCCTCGGCATGCCGTCGCGCACGACCGCCGACGGCACAGCTGGCGCTGCAGCGTGCGGCCCCTGCGGCCCCGCGGACTCCCAGAGGCTCGCCCCCAGGGCAGGCGGCTCCGCACCCCGCCGCGGCTCGCCCGCGCGTGGCTGGCGCCTCCCCGGGGCGGCATCGATGCTCTGAGGCTGAGCGCCGCCCCCGCCGGCTGGCCGCGGCAGCCTGGCCGCCACCACGCACAGCAGGGCTGCCAGCGCAAGCGCCGCGGCCAGCGCCCGCGCCCTCGGCCCCGCCCTCGGGCTCTCGGCGCTGCTCGGCTCTGCCAGCTCGCCGCAGCCAGCTCCGGTCAGCGGGACGGCGTCCATGGCCACGGGCACCGCGGGCCCGCCCATGGCCGCGGGCGCCGCGGGCTCTCTCGAGGCCCGCCCGCAGGGCAGCCCGCGGGCCCGCGAGCCGCAGCGGCAGCGGCAGCTGAGGGGGGGGGGGGGCGCCCCGCGAGCCGCGGCTCGAGCGGAAGCCTGTGTGTGGGCAAGGAGGTGGCTGCTCCGAGCTCCAGCCCGGGGGGGGGTGTCTGGAGTCTGGCCCGAGCTGCCGCGGGAGGGAGGGGTGACGGGACGCAGAAGGGCTCCGCCGCACCGCAGGCGTCTTCCGGAGAGGCGCGGCGCACGCCGGGCGCAGACGCGCGGCGCCACCACGCACGCGTGGCGCAGATCGCTCCCCGAGCGGCGCGGCCAGAGGGCGCCATGGATCGACAGGAGTTCAGAGAGAGTGTGCGCGCCTCGCCCACAGCGGGGCGAGGGCGCGCGCTCTGTGCAGGTATGCCTGGGTGATGCCGAGGTGACCGTGACAATTGCCGTCCGAGGAGGAGGAGGAGGAGGAGGAGGAGGAGGAGGAGGAGGAGGAGGAGGCGTGTCGGGCGAGGCGAGGCGAAGCCTGGCCTGCACAGGACCTGACGAGGAGCGTCCGCGGGTGTCCAATGACTGGCTCGGCCAAGGGCTGGCCCCTGGCGGCCGTCACCGACCGTTGCAATTCTCGCCGGGCTCTCCTGGGCAGTTCACTTCGCACCGTGAGCGTTTCTTTTTCGGCGTTTCGACATTGGGCGGAAGGGGAGGGGGGGAGGGGGGAGGGGTCTGGCTCCGGACCTCTGCTTAGTGCGACTGCTTGAGACAGTGCGTCCTATGGGGGAGACCCCACCTGCCCGAAACAGGCGCGAAAAACAACTAAAATCTACTCGAGGGGAGGGGGGGGATGCGAGGGCCGGTGCCGATCGGCAAAAGAATGAACAAGAAAACGACGACATCCTGCATGGATGTTGCCCGTCTGCATTACCCAAGGGTCCCCGCCCTCTCCAGAGATACCTGGCGCGCCTCCCCTCTCTGAGCTCTCCCCGAGATCACTGTTGCTCGAAGCTGCCCGGAAAGACACACGTGAGCACGCACGAAAGACCTATGCTGAGAGGTACGCGATGTGGTGTGCACGCGGAGATGGCCCTGGGAGGCAGCAGCCATCGATGGGCTACGAGGAGGCTCTAAAAAAACACCAGGATGAGCAATAAAATCGCATCGGGCGGCCGACGCGGCTAAATGCGCCGTGCACCTCAGGCCAATTGTAGAGCCTTTCGCTCCTCACATGTCTCAGATAATACATGCGTTGTCGGGAATCATCATCAGCGCACCATCTACCCCGAGTCAAGCAAAAGAACGCACTGCATCTTGAAAACACGGCCATCCTGGCGTGCGAGCGCTTGCTGCGCAGCCGCCACGGTCTTCTTCGCAGTCGCAGCGCCAGGGGACGTAGGCGCGGTCGTGGCTTATGCGGGCCGCGCGGTGGCCAACTGCACCAAAACAGATGACACGCGCTGCCGTCGCAGAAAAACACGCGCATCAGCACAGCTGTCCATCATCATGCAACCGGCCACGTGCGTTTGACAGCTGCTTCGGATAAATGCGCCACGCACCTCAGGCTAATTGTAGAGCCTTCCGCTCCTCACATGTCTCAGATAATACATGCGTTTTCCGGAATCATCATCAGCGCAACCTATAGCTCCTTCCGGGCGAATGCATGTACTGGTTTCGGAAAGCACGACCGTTCTGATGTGCGCGTCCTGGCTGCGCAGACGTCAGAGGCAAGCTGACAACGCTTGCAGCAACAAAGCCAATCGTCAGGCCACCGCTCACATGTGTTGGACAGCCGACGCGGCTAAATGCGCCGTGCACCTCAGGCTAATTGTAGAGCCTTTCGCTCCTCACATGTCTCAGATAATACATGCGTTGTCGGGAATCATCATCAGCGCAACATCTACCCCAAGTCGAGCAAGTGCACGCAATGCATCTTGAAAACACGGCCATCCTGGCGTGCGAGCGCTTGCTGCGCAGCCGCAACGGTCTTCTTCGTGGTCGCAGCGCCAGGGGGCGTAGGCGCGGTCGTGGCTTATGCGGGCCGCGCGGTGGCGAACTGCACCAAAACAAATGACACGCGCTGCCGTCACAGAAAAACACGCGCATCAGCACAGCCGCCCGTCATCACGCCACTGGCCACGTGTGTTGGACAGCTGCTTCGGACAAATGCGCCACGCACCTCAGGCTAATTGTAGAGTCTTCCGCTCCTCACATGTCTCAGACAATACATGCGTTTTCCGGAATCATCATCGGCGCAACCTATAGCTCCTTCCGGGCGAATGCATGTACTGGTTTCGGAAAGCACGACCGTTCTGATGTGCGCGTCCTGGCTGCGCAGACGTCAGAGGCAAGCTGACAACGCTTGCAGCAACAAAGCCAATCGTCAGGCCACCGCTCACATGTGTTGGACAGCCGACGCGGCTAAATGCGCTGTGCACCTCAGGCTAATTGTAGAGCCTTTCGCTCCTCACATGTCTCAGATAATACATGCGTTGTCGGGAATCATCATCAGCGCAACATCTACCCCAAGTCGAGCAAGTGCACGCACTGCATCTTGAAAACACGGCCATCCTGGCGTGCGAGCGCTTGCTGCGCAGCCGCCACGGTCTTCTTCGTGGTCGCAGCGCCAGGGGACGTAGGCGCGGTCGTGGCTTCTGCGGGCCGCGCGGTGGCGAACTGCACCAAAACAGATGACACGTGCTGCCGTCACAGAAAAACACGCGCATCAGCACAGCTGTCCATCATCATGCAACCGGCCACGTGCGTTTGACAGCTGCTTCGGATAAATGCGCCACGCACCTCAGGCTAATTGTAGAGCCTTCCGCTCCTCACATGTCTCAGATAATACATGCGTTTTCCGGAATCATCATCAGCGCAACCTATAGCTCCTTCCGGGCGAATGCATGTACTGGTTTCGGAAAGCACGACCGTTCTGATGTGCGCGTCCTGGCTGCGCAGACGTCAGAGGCAAGCTAACAACAAATGCAGCAACAAAGCCAGTCGTCAGGCCACCGCTCACATGTGTTGGACAGCCGACGCGGCTAAATGCGCCGTGCACCTCAGGCTAATTGTAGAGCCTTTCGCTCCTCACATGTCTCAGATAATACATGCGTTGTCGGGAATCATCATCAGCGCAACAACTACCCCAAGTCGAGCAAGTGCACGCACTGCATCTTGAAAACACGGCCATCCTGACGTGCGAGCGCTTGCTGCGCAGCCGCCACGGTCTTCTTCGTGGTCGCAGCGCCAGGGGACGTAGGCGCGGTCGTGGCTTATGCGGGCCGCGCGGTGGCGAACTGCACCAAAACAGGTGACACGTGCTGCCGTCACAGAAAAACACGCGCATCAGCACAGCTGTCCATCATCATGCAACCGGCCACGTGCGTTTGACAGCTGCTTCGGATAAATGCGCCACGCACCTCAGGCTAATTGTAGAGCCTTCCGCTCCTCACATGTCTCAAATAATACATGCGTTTTCCGGAGTCATCATCAGCGCAACCTATAGCTCCTTCCGGGCGAATGCATGTACTGGTTTCGGAAAGCACGACCGTTCTGATGTGCGCGTCCTGGCTGCGCAGACGTCAGAGGCAAGCTAACAACAAATGCAGCAACAAAGCCAGTCGTCAGGCCACCGCTCACATGTGTTGGACAGCCGACGCGGCTAAATGTGGCATGCACCTCAGGCTAATTGTAGAGCCTTTCGCTCCTCACATGTCTCAGATAATACATGCGGTTCGGGAATCATCATCAGCGCAACAACTACCCCAAACCAAAAAAAGCATCTGCTGGATCCAGGAGGCACGACCATCCTGGTGCGCGAGTCCTGGCTGCGCTGCCGTCACAGACAGCACTTGGATCAACACATTCCATCATCAGGCCACCGCCCATTGACTAAATGTGCCATGCCCCTCAGGCTACGTGTAGAGCCATCCGCTCCTCACGCATCTCTCAGACAGAACGCGCGTTCGCAAGCAACCTCTACCCTACCTCCGATAAATCAAGTACACTAACGCGTTCTGAAAACACGACCAGGTGTATCCGACAGCAAATTAGGCTGAGGGCGCCCCGCACCTCAGGCTAATTGTAGAGCCGTTCGCTCCTCACGTGCCTCAGATAATACATGCACGTTCTGGAATCATCCCCAGTGGTAATGCAGCGCTTGGCGAACACGTATACGAAATGTGATGCGTGAGGTATTCAAGACTAGATGTACAGTGATGTGTGCTCCCTCTCTCTCTACCTCTCTCCACCGCGTTCCCTCTCGCGTAAAACGGCTGCGGCATGCAGACCAGGCTAAATGTAGAGCCATCCGCTCCTCACTGTCTCAAATAATACATGCATTCACGATAACATCATCTACGCAACCACCAACTCATGCCGCACAAACGCATGTGCTGGATCCTGGAAGCACAACCGTCCTGGTGTGCGAATAAGTTCTGCGCGACCGTTACAGGCAACTCTTCCATCAACGAAGCCCATCATCTGGTCACCGCCTACGTGTGTTGGGCATCGTGTACGCGGCATACCCGTGAGGCTAATTGTAGAGCCGTCCGATCCTCACATGTCTCTGATAACACATGAATTTCACAAACTCATCCTCAGTGGTATTGCAACGCATAGCGCAAACGAAAGCCAATTGAACACATTAGGTATATCCACGATCAGCCAGTTTGGCTGAATGCGCCGTGCACCTCAGGCTAATTGTAGAGCCTTTCGCTCCTCACATGTCTCAGATAATACATGCGTTTCACTAACTCATCCTCAGTGGTAATGCAACGCTTAGCGCAAACGCAAGCCGATTGAGCACAATAGGTATATTCACGACCAGCCAGTTCGGCTAAATGCGCCATGCACCTCAGGCTAATTGTAGAGCCGTTCGCTCCTCACATGTCTCAGAAAATACATGCGCTTCACAAACTCATCCTCAGTGGTAATGCAACGCTTAGCGCAAAGCCGAACATCAAGCCACCGCCGTGCATGCTGCCCAAATGCTCCTTGCACCTCAGGCTAATTGTAGAGCCTGTCGCTCCTCACATGTCTCAGATACTATATACATTTTCCAGAACCATCCTCAATGGTAATGCAGCGCTTGGCGAACACTTATACTAAATGTGACGCGTGAGGGATCCCTGAATAATCCCAAGAGCCATCTAGGCCGCGAAAGGTGTTGAACGTGCCCTCTTCCAACCCCGTTTCGTCCCCTTCAGGGAAGGGTTCACCACTGCTCCTTATTAGGTAGTATACACCTCCTCTTCCACCCGACCAGGGGCGGCACCATGACAACCCTCCCACATCCCTGTCAAAAACCAATAGTAAATACTCATGTTGACAAACGCGCCCCACTACTCGCAAAGTATCTACTCGCAAATTGCCTGGATCCGGCCGCGGGGGATTCACGGTCCATCACATCGAGTTGAACACGTGTTTTGCTTACGTTTGCGAGTGGGAAGTTTGCGAGTAGTGGAACGCGCTTGGTGAACGTTGCGGCAAAATCTGGACCACGCGCGAGGACCAAGCGGTCACGTTGCATCGTGTTCCCCACATCCTAAGTGGGGTTCCTGCTTTCTCTGCACACCCCTGCGCAGGAACAGTCGTCGAAACCCTCTCTCGTCTCTTGTCCTTCTACAGTCATCACCACCAGCATCACTCACCCACTCGCTCCTTCACTCATCATCATCACCATCATCACACTCACTCACGCTCACGCATTCACTTGTCCTTCTACACTCATCAGCATCAGCATCACTCACCCCCTTTCCCCCCCACGCATCATCATCACCATCAACACATGTACTCACACTTTCCTGCCACAGTCATCACCTTCAGCATCACTCACACACTCACCCCTTCACTCATAATCACCATCACCATCATCACATTCACTCACACTCACACATCCACTTGTCACTCTACGGCAATCGGAATCAGCATCACTAACCTACCCACTCGTTCACTCACGCATCATCATCCTCACCATCATCAAATTCACTCACACTCACTCACTCACTGATTCACACTCGTGCACACGCAGACACTCATCCTAAATGGGGTTTTGGTTGAGGCCCGCAGCACAGGCTAATAATCCGAACGGGTCATCGGAACAGTGAAATGCGGAGAAATATCTGGCAGTAGCCCCCTCCGTAAGGGCACACTGATCACGCTACTAATCCGAGCGGGCCATCGGGATCCTATAACTGACGTCACTTTTGGGTTCCTGAGGCGTCAATATGGGGGGAAGTCTCATGCGGGAGGAATGAATCGCGATGCATGATCACGCGGGAGCGCCCTCCCTATGGGTCCGCGAATCATGCCACTAATCCGAACTGGACATCTGCATCGTGCAATTGTCGTCATTGTTGGACTCCTGCGGCGTGAATATGAAAGAAGAATCAAACAGGAGCCTCGTCCGCGAGTGATTTGCGAAGACGTCTCAGGCGGGGGCCTCCTCCCCAGGGGGCCCGCAACTCACGATACGAATCTGAACGTGTCATCGGTATCCTGTAACGGTCGTCATTTGTGGCCTCATCAAGCACGAGTGCGGGGGAATTCTCAGGATTGAGCCTCGTCTGCGAGTGAGTTGCGAAGAAGTCTCAGGCGGGAATTCCCTCCCTATGGATCCCGCAGCCCATGTTACTCATCCACCGGGATCCTGTAACTGTCGCCACCTTTGGCCTTATCAAGCTTGGGTATGTTGAAGGAAGTTCCTGCCGTGAACTCTCGAGCGGGGGCCCCGTGCGAGTAACATTCGGCGAAGGCTGGCACGAGCATCCTGCGAGATTAGTTGGATCCTCCTTCCTTCCTTCCTTCCTCCGTGTTCCTTCCCGAAACCTCCGATGTCGTTTTTGTTGGTCGTCGTCGTCGTGGTCGCTTGGAGAAGAAACCTGAAAAGGCTCCCGCTCTAGCCGTGGGAGTGAACCTGAGGGAACGTGCAAAGGCTCCCTGGCCCGCGGGATTGTCCCAAAGGCTTCGCGATCTAACCGTCGGGCGCGCGTGGCCAAAGCGGCGACGGCGCCGAGGAAAATCTACTTGCTTGCCCCGACCAGGGGGAAGGGGAGGTGCACATGGAGAAGAGGCAGGAGGAGGTTGAAGAGGGGGAAGGGGGTGGGGGTAGGGCGATGATGAGGAGGTGGATAAGGAGGACGAGGAGGAGGAGGAGAAATAGAAGGAGGAAGCGGAGGAGAGGGAAGAGGGTGTCCGCCAGGGCGAGGAGGAAAGGGCTAAGGGCAACTGAAAAGAATTCTCGTGTGGGGTCCTACAGTCGGAATAATATTTCGGGGCAGGGACGGCGAAGGAGCTGCCGGCATATTGCCTGCTGAGCGCAGGCCCCTCACATCGTCAGAAACAATAACTGCTCAATACACGTTCCAGCAAGATGCGCGGGCGCCCCGCACTCACTTTGCACTGGCTTTTGACCAGGATGATGCGCCACAGAGGCCACCAAAAGGCCCCAAGAGGTCCCCGAGGGGCCCCCAGAAGAGGCCCCAAGAGGCGCCCCAGAGGCACCCGAGACGCTCCAAGAGGCCCCCCCAAGAGCCAGCAAGAGGCCAGCTAGACTCCCCAGAGGCCTCTAAGAAGCCCCCGAAAGATCCCAAGAGAGAAAAGGGGGCATCCACGGAGCACGTGTTCCACAAAGGCCCCCCGCGATCTCCAGGATACTGCGCTCCACCGTTCAGGACAGCTCCACTGGGCATCCTGTCTGGATGGGCTGGTGGGGATATATTTTTTTGGTCGCGGCCGCGAGCGAAGAGCGCAGGCGGCGAACAGGGTGTCCGGGCCAACAGGCAAGCCAAATTAGCTACAAGACGCGCCGGCTGGTGGGGATATTTTTGGGGGGGGCGTCCGGGTCACGGTACGGGGCTAATTAGCTACAACAAGCACAGGCCGGCCTGCCCGCTCACAAAGCAGCCGCGAAGCTGAAGAGAAACAGACGCTGCAAGTGACCTGATCCTGGAGCTCTTGCACGCGCACAGACAAAATGCCATGGAATTCGGTGCCTGCCACAGTCTGAAACGTGAACCGAGAAACCAAGCCCGTCGAGAGACGTGAACCAGGATGACCAAGTCCGTCAATCTGAGCGGGGGCAAAGGGGAGACTGGTGGAGTGAGTCGCCTGTGGGGCGCCAGACTCCAAACGCCCACTGCGACGTCTGCAGCAGCGGAACGTGGTGCAACGCACTTGCCGGAAGCTGGTGGGCGAGCCTGGGGTGCTGTGGCCAGCTGCGGAAGGCTGAACCACTCCATGGCGACACCAACACCCGAAAGACCACCCCACAGAGCATGGGGGACCCAAGCGACTGTGGGCCACGCAGCGCGTGCCGGCACGGCGTCAGGCCTCAGTGAGGGGGGGAAGACCAGCTGGCGTGGTGAGCATCGCCAGCGGGGGGAGGGATGGGGGGGGCTGCACTGGGGTAGTGCTGCCTTCAGTGGTGTCATAGGGCGAAGCGCCAGGGAGAGCTGCACTGTGGAGGACACGGGGGCCAGGAGGCAAGCCTGGCCCAGTCCGCCGCTTGGCACTGCCCCCCAGACCCGTGAGCCCACGCACACCACGTGGTCCCCCAGGGACGAAGCAAACGACGCTGAGAGTGATGAGCCAGACCACGAGAAGCGCGGAACACGGGTGGCCCTGGGAGGGGGGGCGACCACACCGACGTCAGACAGCACGTCTGGCAGGCCCCGAGGCCAAGGGCGGGGGACACCCGCCTGGCCCGAGACGGGAGAGGCGAGGGGAAGCACCGCCTCTCCCCTCGGCCTGGCCCCGAATCCGAAGGCTAGGGGCCATGGTCATCTCTTGGGTCGTTTTCGGGGGTCGCAGCTAATCGCCGCTACGATCTCTCTTTACTCTCCCCGGGGGTCGCAGCTACTCGCCGCTGAGATCTCTCTTTAATCACCTCGGGGGTCGCAGCTAATCGCCGCTATGATCGGTATTTGTTGGCTGGTGTGTCCGATGGTTGGTCGCTTTCATTTACTCGGGGGTCGCAGCTAATCGCCGCTGATCACTATTTGATGGCAGGTGTGTCCGATTGCTGGTCCTCCAGGGACGCAACAAACCGCAGCTGATGTGGAACGGCAGGGTGACAGAACAGCGGGGTTGGTTGGTCCTCGGGGGTCGCAGCTAATCGCCGCTTGAGCCGTCATTGACGGAGAGGTGCCCAGGCAAGGCCGCAGAGGCATGCCGCCGACCCCCGTGCAAGAGCAGTGCACACTGCCACTTCCAGCCGCCGTCACATGCGTCGCGACACCCGCGGGGCCCCCAAGGAGAGAGGCGGGGGGAAAGCCGCGCCTCCCCTCGGTCAGGCCCCCGCACTCGTGGGATAGGTGGCGCACCCGCCGAACTAGGACAGAGCCTGCTGCCATTGACCGCTCGTCACGCACACTCAGATCCCACTGCTGTAACAGGTCACGTAGGGCCCCGACGCAGCCTGCTGCTTTTGCTGGGCAGCGACAGGGCCCGCTGTCAGTGCCCACCCTTCTCGCACCTGATCCCGGCGCTGCAACTGATGAAAACGCGTTCCAACATAGCTTCCCACATCCCGGCAATAGCGCCGGGGCATGCGGATCTCAATTTATTGGATGGTGTCACCGTCTCCGTTGTACCGACAGCACCGGGATGCAAGAATACCCTGAGCCCCAAAGGGCGGACACGAGCCCGAACGGCTGACACCCCAGGGAGGACAGCACCGGGATGCAAGAGCCCATTGAGAATCCGCGGGACACACACTCGGATACCACTGGAGTCACAGATCACGTTGGGCACCAAGGCCACCTGCCTCCTTTTGCAGGGCGGGACTGAGCTGCAGTCAGGGCCCACCCTACACGCACCTGTTCTTAGCGCTGCAACTGATGACACTGGGCACCGTGAAGACGAAGCGAGCACGGGGGGGAGGCGAGTGGCGGCCCTTGGCTGCCAGAACCGGGACGCAAGAGTACCTTGAGTCCCCGAGGGAGGCCCCGGGCCCATGGTCCCGGCAAAGGGGGTCGCAGCACGTCGCCGCACCGACCTCTATTTGAGGGTTGGTGTCTCCGCCAACTCACTTCCATTTCCTCGGGGGTCGCAGCAGATCGCCGCCAGGACCACTATTTGATGGTGGGTGTCTCCGACTGTTGGTCCTCCAGGGTCGCATCAATCCGACGCAGGTGTGAACCTGCAGGGTGACCAGACAGGTGGGGTTGGTCCTCGGGGGTCGCAGCAAATCGCCGCATGAGTCTGTATGCTCCTCCTGAAGCTGCTGCTGCTGCTGCTGCTGCTGCTGCTGCTGCTGCTGCTGCTGCTGTTGCCGTTGGTGCTGCTGCTGCGGCTGTTGCTGCAGGGATGCTGCTGCGCAGCTGCAGCTGCCGCTGCTGCTGCTGCTGCTGCTGCCGTTGCGGCGGCTGCTGCTGCGGCTGTTGTTGCTGCTGCCGCCGTTGAACCGCTGCTGCTGCTGCTGCTGCAGGTGCAGCTGCAGCTGCTGCCGCAGCTGCTGCGCGGCCGCCCCGGCTGCCGCCGCCGCCGCCGCGGGTGCCGCCGCCGCGGCGCCACCGCCGCCCGCCGCCGCGCGCACGCCAGCCTCCAAGCGGGAGGCGGCGGCGCCGGCGGCGGCGACAGCAGCGGCCAGGGCGGCAGGCCAGGCGGCCCGCCGCGGGCGGCGGCAGCCGGGCCTGCGGCGCCACCGCCGCCCGCCGCCGCGCGCGCGCCAGCCCCCGGGGGGGGGGGGCGGCGGCGGTGGCAGCAGCAGCAGCAGCAGCCGGGGGCGGGCCCGGGCAGGCGGCCCGCCGCGGGCGGCGGCAGCCAGGCCCGTGGCGCCACCGCCGCCCGCCGCCGCCGCACGCCAGCTTCCGGGGAGGAGGGCGGCGGCAGCGGCGGCGGAGGCAGCAGCGGCCGGGGGCTGGCCAGGCCGGGCGGCCCGCCGCGGGGAGCGGCAGCCAGGCCCGCGGCGCCACCGCCGCGCGCCGCCGCGCGCACGCCCGCCTCCAGAGGGGAGGCGGCGGCGGCGGCGGCGGCGTCGGCGCCAGGCAGCGGGGCGTCGCCGCGGGCAGACATGGCGAGGCGCAGGCAGCGGCGGCCGCGAACCTGGCTGGGGGCGGGCTCGAGCCGAGGCGGCTTGAGCCAGGCTCCGGAAACTGGTGGGGATACGCGAAACGTCAAGAACTGTGGAGTGGCTCGTGCTCCTCTCTATCGCTCTCTGTATCTCACTGTCTCTCACGCTCACTATCTCTCTCTCTCTCTCTCTGTCTCTCTCTCTCTCTCTCTCTCGGAACACGCGAACGGCTGCCAATAACCGTCCAGAGCGATCCTTCAACTGATGGCAACACATCTGTGCACAATGGATGAGGCGTGCGATTCAGGTTAATTGTAAAGCCTTTCGCTCCATACATGTCTCGGGTCATACATGCACTTTCTGGTATCGTCATCAGCGCAACCTCTCACCAAACCGCTCAAATGCATATGCGTGATCCTGGCAGCACGACCGTCCTGGTGGGCGAGCGGTTGCTGAGCACCGTCACCAAAAGCACGCGCATCAGCAAAAACATTCATAGGCCAACGGACACGTGCATTGGACAGCCAATGTGGCGAAATGCGCCGTGCACCTCGGGCTTATTGTAGAGCCAGTCGTTCCTCACATGTATCAGACAGCACATGCGTTCGCCAGGGCATCATCGGCGCAACCCATACCCCTGACCGATCAAACGCGAATGCTGAAGACTCGACCATCCCAGTGTGCGATGAAATGCTGCGCAGCCGTCAGAGGCAACAACGCCGAACATCAGGCCACCGCCAACGTGTCTTCTACCTAAATGCGCCATGCACCTCAGGCTAAGTATAGAGCCTGATACTCCTCACATGTTTCAGATAATACATGCGCTTTCTGAATCACCCTCAGTGGTAATACTGCGTCTGGCGAACACGCATACGAATGTGATACGTGAGGTATACATGACTACATGTAAAGTGATGTGAACACCCTCTCTTCCGATATATATCCCTCTCTCCATCCCTCTCTCGTAAAACAAATGCAGCTGCCAATACACATCCTGAGAACATCTTCAACTAGCAGCCATGCAGGTGAGCAGTGGATGCGGCATGCACCTCAGGCTGATCCCACCCTTTAGAGCGGGAGTGGTTCAGAGCGTGTCTTCTTCCAATGCCCTGTGTCCCCTTCGGGGAGGGGCTTGCCCCTCCCCCATACCCCATACCCCTACCCCTACCCCATACCCCCTCCCCAATACCCCCTACCCCCCACCCCCTACCCTTCAGGACGCGAGTGATTCAGAGCGTTTGCTCTTCCAATGCCCTTCGTCTCCGTCGGGGAGAGGTTTGCCCCTCCCACTCTGCCCCCGACCACTGGGTCTGGACGCGGCATTGCGCAAGACGTTGGAGCGTCCAAGATGACTGCGGCGCGGAAGACAAAATCACTGATTGTAGTATGGATGCTGGCCACAGGTTGGCCTCCGGGGGGCTACTTCAGGCCGTTGGCCGACCTCCTCCAGGATGGTCCCGAAATGTCCCCCGAGGCCTCAAGGGTGCCCCACAACGGCCCAAGAGGTGCCCAGGAGGCCCCTAGAGGCCCTCAAGAGGCCGCAAAATGCCCCCCAAAAGGCTCCCAGCACGCCCCAACAGGCCCCCAACAGGATCCCAAGAGGCCCAAGAGGCTCCCAAGAGGCCCCAGCGAGAAGAACCAAATCACCGATGTGACACAAGTTTGGTGCGCACGGAGGCGTCCTGAGGGAGGCGGGGGGGTCGAACGCTACTGTACTACAACCCCTCCTTTGGTCAACCTCCTCCAAAAATGGCCCCCGAAGCTCCCAAGGGTGCCCCACGAGGCCCCCGGCCCCCAAAATGTTCCAAGAGGCCCCTGGGACTGCCAAGAGACTCCAAGAAACACCCCAAGAGGACCCAAAAAAACTCCGATTCCCATCCAGAGGGTTCATTCGGCTGTTGGCCGCACCACTGCGTGTGGCAACTATGCCCAGCTAGTTGTAGAGCCTTCTCGTACCCCACATGCATCGGGCAACACATGCGATCGCGAAAACATCATCAGCGCATGTTGTACCGCTCTTTTACCATGTCACCCCCGAAAGCACGTTCATCCTGATGTACGCATGTTTGCTGCGAGGCCGCCAGAAACAACACCTGCCACAGCAAAGCCCACCTCTGGCCAACGCTGACGTACTGGCAGGTGCGGTTGGAGGTTCGCTGTAAAGCCTGTCGTTCCTCGCGCATCCCAGGTCATATAGGCGCCGATTCCGGATTACTCCAACTCCGACGGTAGGACCCCGCATAAGAAGCATTTCGGCAAATCTGGAAATGCCCCTCATCGTCGTCCTCGTGTTTGGTGAAGCGCCCTAACTGTTTACAACGCTGCACTTTCCGTCTCGCCCTGGCGAAAGCCTTCCTGCCGCCCCCCACGTCGCACCCCCCTCGCCCTCATGTCCCCCCCCCCCTCCACCTCGCAACCCCATGCCTTGCAAGAGCGCGCGCGTCGATGTTCCTCGGTGCCGTCGCCGCCTCGGCCAAAACGGGCGCATTCTGGGATGGCCACACAGCGCAGCCGTCGGGGCAATCCTGGCGGTGAAGGCCGTTGGGACAACCCCGCGAGCTGCTGGGGCGCGGGAGCAAGCCGTTGGGGCAAACCCGCAAGCACCGAGCTAGTCGCGGCCGCGCCCGGGCGGGAGGCAACACGAAGCCCAGCTCTGCCGCGTGCTGTTCCGATTCTGCCCTGGACCTCTCCGTTTCCTTGCCGACCTCCATGAGCATTTTCCACATGGACGCCAGCGGCCCGCATTCCAGGAACTCCCGCGGGGGCGGCCGTAGGATCAGCACGTTCTGCATGCACGTGGCGCGGGAGAACATGACGCAGAGATGCAACATTCCTCCTCCTCTGATGCGTCGAGCGACTGGCCCTGTGAAGAACCCCAAAGACCTCGCTCGGATTCCTCTGCGTCTCAATGGATCCGATGGACCGTTCGGAGTCCAACAAGCTGTTAAAGTTAAAGGAGGGAGGAGAGAGAGAGAGAGGGAGGCTTAAGAAGAGGACGAGGAGAAGGAGAAAGAGAAAGAGGAGGAGGAAAAGGAGGAGGAGGAGGAGGAGGAGGAAGAGGAGGCGTTGGAGGATCCCCTTCGTCGGAGCACGGGAGGACCCAAGATACTGCATAGGTTTCTTCCAGGGACCTCCTATCATATGGGCCTTCCCTTCCTCTTTTCCTCTCTCCCCTTCTTGCCCCTCCCCCCCGACCCCGCCCCCTCCGGCCCCCCAGGGAGCTCCCCCGGTCGAGAAATCCCCGACCTGACTTCCTTCAGATTCATGCAGGAAGACCCTGGTCGAAATCTAAGTTGAAGGTTTGCCAGCGGCCCGCTCGGATTCCAACATGGAGATGGGGCCCCCATAGAGAGGGGGCTCCCGCCTGAGACTTCCTCGAAAATTCACTCACGAACGAGGCTCCCGCCTGAGACTTCGTCCAATTTCAGGCCTGAGGAGCCCGAAAGTGACGAGTTACTCGTTTCGGATGACCCGCTCGTATTCGAACATGAGGCGCGGGACCCATAGGCAGGGGGGCCCCGCCGGAGACCCGCCTGAGACTTCCCCCATATTCAGGCCTGGGGAGCCCGAAAATGACGACAGTTACAGGTTACCGATGACCCGTTCGGAAGGAGAAGAAGAGAAACAAAACAAAAAAAAAATCCCGGCAAAGCAACCTAACAGCGATGTGTAGAAGCATATCTGAAAGCATTCCCCTTAAGATTCAGATGAAAATCCAGTTGTTGAATTCTGCTGTTCTCGCAGTCGTAGTCGCATTCGCGATGACAGTCGCAGCGGCAACGGCAGTCGCAGTCACAGCCTCAGCCTCAGCCTGCCTCAGCCTCAGCCTCAGCCTGCCTCAGCCTCAGCCTGCCTCAGCCTCAGCCTCAGCCTGCTTCAGCCTCAGCCTCAGTCTGCCTTCAGCCTCGGCCTCAGCCTCAGCCTGCCTCAGCCTCAGCCTGCATCAGCCTCAGCCTCAGCCTCAGCCTGCCTCAGCATCAGCCTGCCTCAGCCTCAGCCTGCCTCAGCCTCAGCCTCAGCCTGCTTCAGCCTCAGCCTCAGTCTGCCTTCAGCCTCGGCCTCAGCCTCAGCCTGCCTCAGCCTCAGCCTGCCTCGGCCGCAGCATCAGCCTGCCTCAGCATTCAAAATGTGGCCCAGGAATGGAGTTCTGGGAACTAGAAGAACACGAAGTGGCCTACAGTTGGCTCCGGGCATTCAAAATCATGCCCAGGAATGGAGTTCTGGAAACTCGAAGACCACGAAGTGGCCTACAGTTGGCTCCGGGCATCCAAAATGTGGCCCGGGAATGGAGTTCTGGGAACTCGAAGACCACGAAGTGGCCTACAGTTGGCTCCGGGCATCCAAAATGTACGCCGGGAATGGAGTTCTGGGAACTCGAAGACCACGAAGTGGCCTACAGTTGGCTCCGGGCATCCAAAATGTACGCCGGGGATGGAGTTCTAGCAGCGCCAAGAGCGATTTTGCGAGGATGTCCCAAGCGATTTGGGCTTCGGCGGCACCGCCCCGGGTCCCGCCCCGACCCCCCTGTGGAGTCATCTGCTGCTCTCTTTTGAGACCACTAGAAACCTATCAGCAAAAGCTGTTAGGTTGCTTTTTTATATGTTACAAAAAAAAAAAAAAAAAAAAAAAAAAAAAAAAAAAAAAAAAAAAAAAAAAAAAAAAAAAAAAAAAAAACGATGTGTAGAAGCATATCTGAATGCATCCCCCTTAAGATTCAGATGAAAATCCAGTTGTAGAATTCTGCTGTTCTCGCAGTCGTAGTCGCATTCGCGATGACAGTCGCAACGGCAACGGCAGTCGCAGTCACAGCCTCAGCCTCAGCCTGCCTCAGCCTCAGCCTCAGCCTGCCTCAGCCTCAGCCTGCCTCAGCCTCAGCCTGCTTCAGCCTCAGCCTCAGTCTGCCTTCAGCCTCGGCCTCAGCCTCAGCCTGCCTCAGCCTCAGCCTGCATCAGCCTCAGCCTCAGCCTCAGCCTGCCTCAGCATCAGCCTGCCTCAGCCTCAGCCTCAGCCTGCCTCAGCCTCAGCCTCAGTCTGCTTCAGCCTCAGCCTCAGTCTGCCTTCAGCCTCGGCCTCAGCCTCAGCCTGCCTCAGCCTCAGCCTGCCTCGGCCGCAGCATCAGCCTGCCTCAGCATTCAAAATGTGGCCCAGGAATGGAGTTCTGGGAACTAGAAGAACACGAAATGGCCTACAGTTGGCTCCGGGCATTCAAAATCATGCCCAGGAATGAAATTCTGGGAACTTGAAGAGCACGAAATGGCCTACTGTTGGCTCCGGGCATCCAAAATGTGGCCCGTGAATGGAGTTCTGGGAAATCGAAGAGCACGAAGTGGCCACAGTTGGCTCCAGGCATCCAAAATGTGGCCCGGGAATGGAGTTCTGGGAAGTCGAAGAGCACGAAGTGGCCTACAGTTGGCTCCGGGCATCCAAAATGTGGCCCGGGAATGGAGTTCTGGAAGCACCAAGAGCGATTTTGCGAGGATGTCCCAAGCGATTTCGGCTTCGGCGGCAGCCTCCCGGGTCCCGCCCAGACCCCCCTGAGGAGTCATGATGCTCTCTTTTGAGACCACTAGAAACCTATCAGCAAGAGCTGTTAGGTAAAAACACTCAGTGCGGGACCCATCGGCAGGAGGCTCGCTTGAGACTTCCTCGCAATTCACTGACAGACGAAGTTCCCGTTTGATGCTTCCTCCATATTCAAATCGCAGGAGCCCAAAACTGACCGCTCGGACTCAAAGCAAAAAACGCGGGACCCACAGGCAGGGAGCTCCCGCCTGAGACTTCCTCGCAATTCACACGCAGACGAAGCTCCTGCCTGAGACCTACTCAAAATTCAGACCTGCGGAGCCCAAAGGTGACGACAATTACAAGTTCCCCATGACCCGCTCGGAGTAAAAACATGAAGTGAGGGCCCCACAGGGAGGGGACTCCCGCCTGGAACTTCCCCGAAGTTCACTCACAAACGAGGCTACCGACTGATACGTCCTCTCAAGTGTGGGTGTCTGTGTGAGTAAATGAATAAATGAATGAGTGGGTGAATGAGTGATTGAATGAGTGAATGCATGAATAAGTGAATGAGTAATTAAATGATGATGATGCCGATGATGATGATGATGATGATGGTGATGATGATGATGGTGGTGATGATGATGATGAATAATAATAAGAAGAAGATGATGATGATGGTGGTGATGA
>CAUYUJ010001527.1:82500-100196 GCA_963575745.1 Prorocentrum cordatum | reverse complement strand
CTACTACTACGACTACTACGACTATTTCTACAGTTACTACGGCTACTGCTGCTATCACTACTATTTCTACTAATATTACTACTATTACTTCTACTACTACTACTATTACTACTACTACTACTACTACTACTACGACTACTACTACTACTACTACTACTGCTACTACTGCGACTGCTACGTGTACTACTACGACTACCACTACTACTACTACTACTACTACTACTACTACTACTACTACTACTACTATTACTACTACTACTGCCACTACGACGAATACTACTACCACTACTACTCTTACGACTACTCCTACTACTACCACTACTTATCTTACACGACTACTCCTACTACTACTACTACTACTACTACTACTACTGCTACTGCTACTACTACTACTACTACTACTACCACGACTACTACTACCACTACTACTACTACTACTACTACTACTACTACTACTACTACTACTACTACTACTACTACTACTACTACTACTACTACTACTACTACTACTACTACTACTACTACTACTACTCATACTACTACTACTACTACTACTACTACTACTACTACTACTACTACTACTACTACTACTACTACTACTACTACTACTACGACTACGACTACTACTACTACTACTACTACTGCTACTACTACTACTACTACTACTACTACTACTTCCACTACTACCACTACTACTAATACTATTACCATTACTACTGCCACTACTGCGACTGGTAGTACGAAGGCCACGATTGTTATCAACACTAGCATGAACCATTAGACTAATCCTGATACAAATACTGGAAGTAGCAGTAGACATACCACAGCACTACTAGTCATACTATTATTCGTAATACTAAAGGGACTCATATAAATGAGAAGAAGAATGATACTACCAATACGAACAATAGTAAGACAACTTTTACAACGACGAATGAGAATCAGAGGAGGAGGCGGTGTAGGAGGAGGTGTCGGAGGCGGAGGAGGAGAAGGTTGAGGAGGAGGCTTTGAAGGAGGAGGAGGCGGAGGAGGAGGAGAACATGGAGAACAACATGAAGATGGGGAGGAGGAGGAGGAGGCGGAGGCGAAGGTGGAAGCGGAGGAGGAGGCTTTCGAGGAGGAGGCGGAGGAGACGGAGACGTAGGAGCAGGCGGAGGAGGAGGAGTAGGAGGAGGAGGAATAATACTAATACAACGAAACACAACAGGAGGATGAGGAGGAGGACGAGGAGTGAGAGGAGGCGGAGGAGGAGGAGGAGAGGAGGACGAGGAGGACGCGGCGGGAGGACGAGGTGGAGTCGGCGAGGAGGAGACGTGGCGAAGTCGAGGAAGCAGAGGAGAGGAGGCGGAGGAGGAGCAGGGGAGGGACGAGGGGGGGGGGGAGGACTAGGGGCGGAGGAGGCGGATGGAGGATGGCTGGAGGAGTGGAGGAGGAGGAGACAGAGGAGGCAGGGAGAGGAGCATGCGGAGGAGGAGGAGGAGGCGGGTGGCGGTAGGAGGGGAGGAGGAGGTGGAGGAGGAGGCCGGACGGAGGCGGAGGCGGCTTGGAGGGCAGTGCTCTCGGAGGAGGCGGGTGAGTGGCCCGGGCGGGCTGCTGGGAAGGGCCAGCAGCGGCGGTTCGCTCGGGGGCCTCCTGGGGGGCAGGCTGTCGGAGCCGTTCGGCCCAGACGGCCCCCAGGCGGCGCTCGGCGCCCCCGCTGGTCGGAGGAGGAAGATATCGATCATGAAGATGCGGATGGGGGAGGAGGAGGAGGAGGAGGAGGAGGAGGAGGAAAGAGAGGAGGATGGTGGAGGAGGATGCGGGGCGGAGGCGAAGTTTAGGCCGATAGGTTTGAGGAGAGGAGGCGGAGGAGGAGGGGAGGAGGCGGAGGAGGCGAGGCATAGGATGGAGGAGGCGGCGCGGAGGAGGATCACTTAGTAGGAGGTGGAGGAGGCGAGAGGAAGGAGGGAGGAGGAGGGAGGAGGAGGGGATGGAGGGAGGAGGAGGTGGAGGAGGAGGGATGCGGAGGCGGAGGCGGAAGAGAAGGCGGAGGCGGAGGGGAGGAGGTAGGCGCAGAAGGCCCCGCCACCCCGCAGGGGACCGCCCCCGTCGGCGGCGGCGCCTCGTCGAGCGGCGGCCCGCCGCAGGCTCCGCGGCTCGCCCCCCACGGCCTAGGCTGGGGCGCTGCAGCCCCGGACATCTGCAGGCATTATCAGATCTCCCCCTCTTCCTGCTCCTCCCCCTCCTCCTTCGATCATCCTGCTCCTCCTCCTCCTCCTCCTCCTTCTCCCAGTCTGCCTGTCGATGTGTTGGCTCCCTTCTTGCCGTTGCCGAGCTCCTCCCAGTCTGCCTGGCTGGGGCGCTGCAGCCCCGGACTTTGCAGGCATTCCCAGATCTCCTCGTGCGGATTACCCTCGTAATCGGAAGCTGGAGCATATACACGCCGACGCCGACGGTGACTTCAAAGTTCCAGGAAAACTCATCGCGCGGTCCGTCATCACACAGTCTTGGGACCGCGGCGGCCCCGGCCGCCGGAGGCGTCCTCGGAGACTGGCCCAGGTCCCACCACCGCGCAGTGACCCCGAGTCCCTTGGCGGAGACGCCGAGTCCCTCACCACGCGGTGCAGTTACCACACCAGTTGAGCGACGCCCCAAAAAACGCGTTTGTCTTCGCCGACACTCGCGCGTAAGCTGCCCGCGTAAGCTCGCGCGTAAGCGCCCTCGTTCCCAATGTAGCGTGCCGCGCTGGCGGCCCGCGCAAGCCGCGGCGTCAGGTCGCTGTGTCATCTCGCGTAAGACCCGTTTTTCATCGTCTCTCAGCTGGGGGGGCCCATAGAAACGGAAGGACGAAGACTGTTTCGACCCACGGCGCCACAGTTCTCTCTCGGGTGCGCCAGCGCCCTGGCTTATCAAAGTCTCCAGTCGCGGGCCTCATCCTCCCTCCCTCTCGCCTGTTAGTCGTCCTTCTTCCCGCCCCCCCCCGCTGTGCTCAGCTCGCGAGCGTGGGGGGCGGATAGCGTGAAGCCTGGGCGACAGCCTCTGCCGCCGCCCGCCCCCCCTTGAAACGATGGGGCGGAGGGGGAGGCGAGACGGGAGGAGGAAATTAGTGGGGGCGAGGAGCGGGAAACTAAACGAGCTAACAGAAATTGATCGTCGACGCCGCCGGTGCATCGGCGATGCACCACCGATCCCCGACCGCCTGCATAGGATTTCTCATGTTCCAACCCACTTTAGCCTTGATCACAAGAAAACCAAGAATGTACCGAAGCTGGAGGGCTTTCACGTGTCGGGGGCCCTGGGAGGCGATACTCGCTCGACACTGCGTCGATACCTGTTGGGGCTGCTCGAAATGATTGCTCTGGGATGTGGTCCTTAAGTACGATGGGAGACGCATATCAGGAGAGGAAAAAGCACACAGAAACAATTAATCAATCGTCGATCCCCAAGAAATATCGGAAAATATGGGAATTGGGCGGGAAGACAAAAACCAAGAAAATATTGGAAAATATGGGGAATCATTTTATTTTATTTGTGTGTATTTATTTGTGTGTCCTTGGGCCCCTTGAGCATAACCCGAGGAGGGGGGGCAAGTCCAGAGGGCCTGCAGAGATCGTCATCCAGTGGGCAAGCAGCCTCTGCGCCCCCAGGGTGCCCTAAACGAAGAGAGCAGGGGCACGGGCCGCGGGGGCCACGCTCTAAGGAGGCCCCTCGCCTCTCCGAAGGCGTGGAGGGCCAGGCACGATCCTTCGTGCGCCGGTGCCTTAGGAGGGGCCTCGAAAGTCAGGCGCCGGGCCGCGGGGCGGGGGGGGGGGGCGACGAGGGGGCCCCGGCTCGTCGCCCCCCCCCCCCCCCCCGCACCCCCCCCCCCGACTGCGCCCCCCCCACCCCCGTCGCCGCAGCCGCGCACAGGGCCGGGACCGTGCGCCCGCCGAGGACGACATGGAGCAGGAGCCGGCCAGCGGTCGTCGTCGTCGTCGCGGTCGTCGTAGTCGTCGTCGTCGTCGTCGTTGTCGTCGTCGTCGTCGTCGTCATCGTCGTCGTAGGAGGAGGAGGAGGAGCAGGAGGAGGAGCAAGAGGAGCAGCAGGAGGAGGAGGAGCAGGAGCAGGAGGAGGAGCAAGAAGAGCAGCAGGAGGAGGAGGAGCAGGAGCAGGGGGAGGAGGAGGAGGAGCAGGAGCAGGGGCAGGAGCCGGAGAAGGAGGAACCAGGAGGAGATATGCTTGCTGTGGTCCACTGCCAGCCAAGCTTCCGAAGAGATTGCCGGGCAGGGAGGAGACACAGCAAATCATACATCGATGAAGGCATCGACGGTGCTACCCCCAATCGAGGAAGGCACTTCTTCTTGCAGGGTGATCCTTCCCCCAGCCTCCCCAGCGCCTAACAGTTCATGTGCCGTGGTGGCCGCCCGGCCGCGTGGATCGACTTGGCACTCCACGCGCGAGTCAAGTCGCGGGGCTTCGCTTCCGCCCAGCATCCGCACAGTCCACCGAAATGTGCAGCGGCCCTTTTGCTTCGTGCGGCGCGGCTGTGATGCGCACCGTGCCCATGGACGAAGGCTGCAGAAATCGCAGGCCCAGAGGTTGACACCAACACCAAGATCAGCGGTGTGCCTCCACCGAGGGAAGACGATCCCGATCTCGGTGATGGTGGTAATATTCTGGCTTCCAAGGTGACCGAAATATTACCACCAACACCGAAATCTAGGATCATCTTCCACCTGTGGAGGAAAACCCCCTGTGTTGGTGTTGGTGCTCACTTCCAGGCCTCCAAAGAAAGCAAGCGCCGAGGGGGTATCGCTCATTGCAAGCCTACACCAGAGGTCCTCACCGATCCGTGCTGTAGAGACCTGCGAACCCACCGCTCGTCTTCCTCCGTTCTGGATTCTTGAGCCCCCCGGCACGTTCTAGAATGATGGAAGCAGTGCGACGCAGAATGCAGCGAGCTAGAATTTCAAGGTCAACGACTTCGCGGACCACATCGGCCAGGATCTGGGCACTCGCCGCCGACCGCGCCGTGGCCAGAGCTTCCGCGACCGCATTGACGAGAAGATGCCGTGGGTTCGGAGTCGTCACAAGATGAGCAAGCTTAGCAGCATCATCGGCCCAATGGCTAGGCGTGCGAACTTAGTCAAACCACCCGGACCGCAGGTCGAGCCCTGTTCCCTCTCGCGTCTCTGGGGGCCCTCCACGGGGGCCAGGGCCGTCGAGAGGCGGCTCGGGAGGAAGACCCTTTGCAGGGGAAAGCCTTGGGTGCTCAAGGGCGCGTTTCCCTCGTGACCGCTTGGCTCATGCCAGAGTGGGACGAGGAGGAAGGGTCAAAGAAGAAACAACACCATAAACAAACACTTTCGACGCTCCGCGCGGATTTCTTGGATCTGCGCCTCGGCCCCCCCGGCGGCGCCTCCGGCGCAGATCTGGGGGGGGAGGAGGCAAAGGAGGAGGCAGAAGACGGGGGAGAAGGAGGCGGCGGAGGCGGCGGCGGGAGCGGTCCAGGAGGTCTCCTCCTCGCCAGGATCATGACATCGACCTTCCAAGCCAGTCTCTCCTCGCCTCCCCAAGCGCCGGGGCGGCCAGCGAGGACGACCTGGGCGGACCTGGCGCTGGCCCCGACCAGCAGGGAGCCGCAGCCGGTCGCCCGGGCGCCGGCGGCGAGGAGGGCAAGGCTTGCCGCGCCGGCCGGGGCCGAGGGGCCATGGGAGAAGCGGGCTCTGCGCCCAGGTCTTGCTTGCTGTCGTGGGCCCCTCGCGCCGCTGGCGTGTCGGGGGGGCGAGATGCAGGCTGGTTCCTCGCAGCAGTCAGTGCGCGTGCTGTTCGTGCTTCCAATCGCGTCTCGCTGGCTGCTGGGATGCTTTCGGTGACGGGCAGGTCCTCAAACTGTTCCATGCGCAACGTGCCTCCCATTTTCCAGCCCCGGACTTCGAATTCGGTTTTGGCATAATGTTGAACCAGTTTCAAGTTTGTCGCAATGTCTGAGGTTGGCGCGCTATATTCCGCACCTTTGGAAGACAGTCGCCATCCGGTACGTTTTCTCATGGACTCTCCTTGATTTCTGTGCCCTGGCTTGGACATGCGCCTCCAGCTGGCGGCACTTGTTCAGCCGATGTGTCGTGCAGACGTGGCGTTATTCAAAGGTATCGGATATCTGGTTGCCAAAGTCTTTTCCACTTTCTCTCCAAACGGTTACCGAATCCCTGCGTGTTCTTGCGAGAGCAGGGGGCAGGCTGAGGGGCCTGCAGCAGGGCAGGGGGCGAAGGAGGAGGGGAAACCGGTAGGCAGCGGGGGCAAAACGAAGCGCCAGGAGGAGGAGGAGGAGAAGGAGGAGTAGGACGAGGACCAGGAGGACGTTGAGAAGGAGGAAGAGGAGGATGAGGAGGAGGAAGACGAGAAGGAGGAGCCATGGAAGAGGAGGAGGAGGAAGAAGAGGAGGACGAGGAAGAGGACGAGCAGGAGGAGGACGAGGAGGAACAACTGCATCCGTAGCCATTTTGGCTCAAGGGGTCTCGCTCCTGAACTTCCAACCTCGCTCAAGGGGTTCAGCCGATTTGCGCTTTCACGTGGGCAGCCTCCCCTCTGAGGCCCAGTTCTCAGTGCGCTTCATCGTGTACCCTCTCGCATCTCGCGGCTGCTGGTGATGGGCAGGTCTGGTGGCAGGTTCAGTCAGCAGGATGTGGGATTGGTGTGCCCGTGATGCGGGTGTAAGAAGATTCCTTCGCACTTTCGGTTCTGCTATCATTGTCGTGCCTTTGCCGAAGTTTGGCAGCATCGTCGTCCCTCCACCCACCCCCAACACCGAGGCCTGGACCCGCTCTCGCAACGGCGGCAGTGTCGTCACGGGGCCGACCGAGGCCTGGACCCCCTTCCTCTCAGTGTCGTCACGGGGTGGACCTGGAGGGGCACGGAAAGGGCAGAGGCACAGGTGGGGCAGGAGGCCAGGGCTCTCGCAGCGGCGGCAGCCAGCCATCGGGGCCGTCCGTGTCGACCCCATCGAGGCCTTCCTCGCTCTGCCACGGAGGAGTTGCTTCGTCTGCAGCAGTTGTGTACCCCGGGGCGGTTCAAGGGGACTTCTCCCGCAGTCCTCGTGCGAAGCCGTTTCCAGTGCGTGCGCGGAGGCGCGGCGGGCGCGCCGGGATCTGCTCCCGCCGAGCGGGCGTCTCCCGCGAGCTGAGCAAGGTGGTCTTCGTCGTGAGAAAGAGAGTGAGAAACTCGAGCCCGCCCATGCTGCGGTCCTTTGTCAGACTGCCGATCTTAACCAGCGGCGTGTTGAGTTGGCAAAGGCCATCTCCGATGAGGAGCGAGCTGTGGAGGAGGCCAAAAAGGAGGCCGCCCAACTGCTTGCTACCAGATCTCAGTGGCCTGATGTTACGTTCCTTCGGGGTCACACGCAAGACTCCCAGTCCATGTTGTCAGGGCTCCGAGGGGCCGAAGCCAAGAGCGGATTGGAGGCCAAGTGCCAGGATTGCATGACTATGTTCAACTCGTCCTTTGCAGTTGAGGTTCCAGTTCCTGCGGAGTCAACTCTGGGAGTCGATGAGGCGGACCTTCATGAGGCTATGCAGGTGGATGGGGTGTCCGAGCAGGCCAAGAGGCAGATCATTGACGCCATCCTTGAGGCCAGCAAGAAGCCTCGGTTTCGATCGCCTGGTCCAGGTGGGCGGCCTGCTGGTAGCACAGTGGTCATGCGCGACTGCTCGCATCCCAACGCAGGGCGGGAGGCTGCAGGATGCGATGCCGACGAGCGGGACATTCAACCTTCCTGTTTCTGAGCATGTACTTGATGAGGTTGACGGCTCCATCTGGAGCGAACCCTCTCCATGGTCTCACAGTTGGTGTTCTATGCCGGGGCCTTCTCTGCAACCATTGTGGGGCATGGAACGCAGCGACTGTGGTCCTCCCACGGTTGAATGGGGACCTCCCGCCCAGTCTGGCGGCGTCGGTGCCAAGGCGTGCACGGGTCCGGTCCAGCCTGCAGGAGTTGGGCCGTGAGGGTTTCTCGTGCAGGGCACGCTGCGGTATGTAACCGCCCGGCGAATTCGGGAAGGTTCGTCGCCAGTTTTGCTCAGGCCATGGCAGGCTTGGTTACTTCCTCTCGACCGGGCCCGCTCTCGCGAGTCAAGATGGCTTTGGGTGCCCAGAGTTGATCATCGCAGCAGCCTTCTGGGTCGTCTCCGAGGCCTCCTCCTGAGAAGGTTGCCTTGTCAGTGCAGAAGCTCGCCAGCGAATGTCACGTGAGAGCACCCTCGGGTGTGACGACCGCGCAGAGAGCCCTGGTTGTCACGCTGGCGGACCAGCTGGAGGAGGAATGCCATGTCATCGTGCTCGCCCTCAACGCAGACCGCCTTGTCGTAGACGGAAAGGTCTACATGATTTGCAGTCACGTTCACTGGATCGAGTTGGGTGCAGGAGTCCAATGACAGTACGGGTCTCGAGCGCCCTCCATCCATTCGCACCTTTGGGTTCAATGACTTGATCAGGGAGGCCTCCGCCGATGTCGCCACGCTTCGGGAGCATCATCTCGATGGGGATATTTTCAGCGAGCTGTCACTCGATTGCAAAAAGGTGGTTAGCAGATCTTTGGATCAGAACGCATTCGGACCGAAGCAGGCCAGCCCTCAAGTGGAACGATGATCCGTGTTTGCCGACGCTACGAGGCGTGGCTTCCACCAGGTACTTCCGCCGATATTGTTGGAGAGCGTGTCACTGGGTGTTTCTTCCGCAGCACCGAGCGGGGTCCGTTTGCTATCTACTCAGTGTACCTCAAGGACTCCAGTGGGTCCAAAGGCGAGAACACAGACGTCATGAAGACGGTATGGGAGGACACTTTCCAGCATGGGTTCCCGCATGTCTTGGGCGGTGACTTCAACGTGTCCCCGAAGGTTTTCTTCGTCAGGTCTCCGATGAACCCAGTAGGCGCGATGATCAGAGACTGCAGTACCTCCATGTTCATCTCCTGGGGTAGCCACCACGCTGGACTATTTCGTGGTCCACATGAACCTAGATCATGCCATCCCGATGGTTGAGACAGACCCCGAGGCTCCTTTCAGCCCCCACAGACCTGCCAACCTGACCATCATGCAGGCCATTAAGGATGTCACTGCTGCTGTGCCCAACAGGAATGTCAAGGCCCCCGCGGTCCCTGCTATTGGGCCCGAGCTGCCTCGTGCGGGCTTCTCGGGCGTAGCGTGTATGCTCAAGGATTTCTTGGAGCCAAGGCTCGGGAAGTCCGGGGGGGGGGGGGGGGGGGGCTGTCGCGGCTCGTGGGGCCGAGGAGGAGCGTGGGATCGGTCTCCTAAATGGTGTCTATCAACAGTGGCGTCCGCGTGCTTGGGGAGAGGTTGTCAAGGCCGCCCACGCTAAAGGTGGTGGCCTGCCAGGTGGATCGCCGCTCGCGCTCGAGTCCGTTCGCGCCTCGACCCCCGTCGCCACTAAGAAGCGGTCTGCAGCTTTCCCAGGCCGCGTTGTTCAGCGGAGCGACCTTCTTTTCAAGGAGCTGCTTGCCTTGGGAGGAAGGGGAGCCGAACGAGGAGGGGCGCAGGAGTCTGCATCGTCAGTGGCGTCACCTTCCGACTGGCGGACGGGGCGCAGTTTCTGGCATCCTGACTTAGCATCGATTGCCGAGCGTGCACTGAGTCCTGGTGGTTGGGAACCCCCCCAAGACATCCTGAACGAGGGGCTCGAGGTTTTGGAACCCTGGGTCCGACAGGGACAGTTGGAGGACCGCAGCAGATCTCGGAAGTCCCGGAAGTCGCGGCGTGGCGATGCGCCCAGCAATGGAGGCAGGCAAGCGTTCGCTTTTTTTACGTGCGGGAGAGCCTGCACAAGTGGAAGTGGCTGTCCTAGCTGGAGGATCCCAGTGGTCTTCCTGCTCGACTCAGTAGCGAAGCTCTTACGCGGAAAGGGGCCTGGCAGGCTTCGGATGCACCGGTTGACTGGGACGGGCCCAGGATCCCCGAGTTCCCCATCGAGGTCTCTGGCCCCGCATCTGGTGAGACCCTGCGGTGCATCTGCTCGCGTTTCCCAAAGATCACTTGCTGCCCCGAAGTTTTCCACCCGAGGCGCTTCAGCATGATGCGGGGAGGGGGGGGGGTCGGCGCTGTCTTGTCTGTCATTGCTGCATCATCATATGGACGTCGTGGGAGAAGGGCCGAAGACGGCCCAGAGCCGCATCGCTTTCTTGATGGGGGGGGGGCCCGACCAGGGCCGTGCACCTAGAGGGCGCTACACCGCCTTCGAGCGCCTCCACGGCGAATCGCACTTAGGGCCTTGCAGGGCCTTGGGAGCTCGGGCTGGACTTGGGCCTGAATCCCCATGGGGCATTGGCAAAGCAGCTTAGACATGGTCTGGAGGTATTCTGCTGCATCTGAGCGGGCCACTGGAGAAAAGGTGTCTTGGGCCAGCCTCCTGTGGGACCTCGAACAGTTCTATGAGGTCGCGGGCCACCTGGAGTTAGTGAAGCAAGGGGTGATATTGCGCCCCCCGTTGCATTTTCTTTTGTACATGTTGTCGACCTACCGATGGAAGACGGCATCTTCTGTTGGATGGAGCGCACTCGCAGCCAATGTATGTCAAAAGGGGCATTGTCGCAGGCAGCACCTCCGCCGCGTACGAAGCGAAAGCGCTCGTGTGGAATACCGCCATGCATGGTCGCAGCGTTCAGGGCACCCGCCGAGGGCTTCATGTAGGTGATATCTCGCTTCGCTCGTGGCATGCAAAACCTTGAGCGCGCGGTGCAGTTGAAGGCTCTGGCGACGGCCATGGCCTACCACATTGCTGCCGCCCTGAATGCCCCGCTCGCGGAGCCGAAGATGTACCCCGCGGGGAAATGCACCCGAGCTCCTCGCAGAAGTCAGGAAGCAGTTGGGCTTCTTGGGAGGGGCTATGGCGTGGGCCCCAGGGAATCTCGGGGCCCCGTTTACGGCTGGGAAGCACAACAGAGTTACCTCGACCAGGACTATTCGGATGAGACGTGTCAAGTAGTTTCTTCATCGAAATCGCCGGCTGGGGATGTTGCGGATATCGCGGTGGGCCAACGCCAGGTTATTCAAAAGTGGGGTCCTGTCGGTTATTTCGCATTGTTTGAAAGTCCAAGGGGTTACTCCAGCCGAAATCCTTCATGCACGTCGAGCTGCAGCGCGAGCAGCAGGAATCAGTAAACGTGGGTGTTCTTCAGAGCTCCACCGGGCTGTCAACAAGTGTCGCGGGGACCCGGAGCGGTGGTGCACCAGCGAACCTTCGCCCGCGAACGCTCTCGGCATCAAGCTGCGATGAGCCCAGATGACCTGAGCAAGGCTTCCGATTCGGCAGAGCATCAGTTGGCCCAGACCCCGCGGAAGCCGTGGTTGCATCGCACCCGCGGGCCGATCTGGGGCTATTGTGGCTGGAAGCTGGCGGTTGGTCGTGGGAAGGGCTTGCAGTCTTTGTTGCTAGAAATGGTGTTCGGTGGGTCCCCGCCGAGAGACCCCCAATTCAGATTTCAGATGCTTTTATATTCGACCTCCGCCATGCTTTGCTACAGAAATCTATGGCTACCCAACTTGCCAACGCTCCTGGGGGGTAGACGTCCTGCGGAGAGGCCTGCGGCGATCCTTTATTCAGCGAGTAGCGAAAGGCTTTTTCCCCAGAGCAAGCACATTTCGTTTGCCAGATCCTGTCGGGAACGGCCCCGGCTGGAGTAGCCCCTTGCGAGATGGGGCTACGAAGTAGACGCCAGGTGCCGCTTGTGTATAACAGGACGATTCGCTGCGGCATAGATATTCGGAGCGCTCCCATCCTGCCGCTGCGCAGAGGCGGGCTAAGTTCTTTAGCGACGGAACCCTGGACCAGATCCGGGGGGCCGTCCAGGGCGGCTTCATTTTTTTAGCGTTTGTGGGCCCCTTTTTCCCTGAGTTCCCTGAGCCTGCGCCTCGCTGGCAGCATTTTTTTCTTTCGGGGGCGATGGGCAGCCCACGGCCGTGTTTCAGCCCGATCCGTGTGGCGAGCTTTACACGGACGGCTCGTGCATGAACAGGAATCAGGAAGAAATCTCGAGGGCTGGAGTCTCCGTTGTCCAGATGCGCGGGGCCTGTCCGAGGCATATACAGCCCGCTGCCGGCGGAATTCCGCCAGACGGCAAACGACGCTGAGCATGGCGCGCTTGCTGTCAGCATTCTTCGTAGAGTTGACCCTGCCGAAGGTTGTGTCCCCTGGCCTGTTTCTTTTGGCTGTGCCGCGCTTCTCCTAGGGACTGGCAGTTTTTTGTTTTTTGTTTTTTCTTTTCTGGCGTGAGATTGCCATGACTTTCGTAAAAGGGCCGTGGGTCTCCTGGAATAAGATCAAGGCCCCCAGGGCCCATGGCGACGCTGTTGATGATGCCGATCGTTGTAGAATCATGGGGTCGCACCATGCCGACCTCTGGGCTGAGACTTTTGCCCAGTGCCATAATATTTGCCCCCAGGAGCTGCTGGTTTTTGAAAGGGCGGAGGCCGCATATAACAGTCAAGCGGTTGGAAACACGTCGATTCTGCAAGCGCGGCGTTTTTTTGTGCCCGGTTCAAGAAAGTTCGAAGGCCCGAGAAGACCAAGGAACCGTCTCGAGAGACGAGTCGGCATGTTCTGGTGCCACGCGGGGGCCTGCATCGCTGCTCCCGTTGCCTTCGGGCTGCGGCACCTGCCGCCGCGTCGGTCTGTGCAGACTTGAACCCGACCATGACCTCGCTGCTGCGCGGGCGCGCTGGGGAACAGCATGTTCTGCACTGGGCCCGCGCTGCGGAGACGGATGTCCCCGTCATTTGCTGCGTGCGATGCGGCGGTTTCGCCGCGTGCAAAGCCTCTGCCGGTCAGCTGGGCAAGCGCGAGCCCCTTTTCGGAAGAGTTCGGAATGGTCCAAATTCCTCAAGGGGCTCCTTCCCGAGACGAAATTTCGGCTTGGGCCTGCTTTCCCCACTCGTCTCGTCCTTTCTTTCCTCTTCCCTCGCCTCCGCCTCTGCCCCCCTGCTCCTGGCCAGCCAAGTTCGCCCTGGGAAACCTAATGTGTAGTCGGCGCCCGTTGTTCTGTGGATGACAGGGTGTCCGCCAGGTCTGGGGGGTCTGAGAGGAACAAGTGCGTCCCCACCGACATCACCACACGCGGCAGCATAGAATGGGATGACGTCTACGACCAGGTGCCACCTCGCACCAACGAAGTCCTCACCGCCGACGGGCCGCAGCAAACACAAGCCCACAACAGGAGCGCATTCACCCCCAAGGCGCCATAGGCAGTCTGCGCCCGCAGCCCCACAGCATGCCCCTTGCGCCAACGACGGACATCCACGACGACACGCAAGCGCCGACCGACCAGACAAAGTCAGCATGCTTCCCACCCTTAACATTCCCCCCAAGAAGAACCTTATACCTACAGCGACGAGAAGCCGAACATCGCAAACGAGCGCGGGCATCTACGATATTCACAGGGCTACGCCGACGCCGCCGGCCATCCGACTGCCACCACGACAGCAAAAGGTGCCGCCACCAATGCGCGCCGACGTCAACCTCCATGCCGCCACACAGAGCCAATCCAGTGGCCAGCCACCTACAGACGCGAGCCCTTATGAAGGTATTGGCGGCAGCAAGGGCCGCGTCGACCAGCACGAGGAGATGGCGCCCACCGGAACCAACACCGAAGTTATCAAGATCATCCCGAGCATCTTACATCGAAGACAAGACGCTCACGGACACGAGCAGGGTGCCGTACAAGAAGGCTTCGTCCAGTCGCGCTCTTTTTCAGGACGTCCATGGACCACCCCCGCGGCGACATCAACCAGGTCCGCAAGGCCTACAGGGATTTGAGACCAGAGGGCCAGTGCACGAACGTTTGCTTGAAGATCAGCAAAGGCGAGCACATCTGCATCACATGCGCCGAATCACCACCCAACCCCAGGGCTTGGACAACGATGGGCTACTGGGCGTTGGGCGCGAGGACGCAAGACGAAGCGACGTACCAGGCGCACGAACAGGGAAACGATCCCGCATCACCGTGCCGCAGCGCTGAAGGACTGGACCCAAGCCGCACTTGCGAGCACGAGGCCTGCGTTAACAGCATGACAGACGCTCGTATCGAAAGGCGCTGACCTGGATGAGTACAGCACGGCAGTTGACGACGTCGTGTACCGCACCATCTGCGACGGGATTACCAAACACCGCCAGACCGACCAGAACGAGCCCAACGGCAGCCCAGCGGCGGACACGGGGCCCAGCGACGGCAACCATGACCATCATTCCCAACTCGAGCAGCCCAACCCGACTCAACCCACCGACGACGCCCCCAACCTCCGCACTCCCGTCTAGGGATGTGCGGCTACCGAGCGCAGGGAACAGCTGCACCCGCAGCGCCTTATGCTGCCCGCAGGTCTCGTGGCACGGGCCAGCCTCAGCGCGAGGAGCAACAGCATCAATCTCATCCTTCTCAGCGTTGAACCTCTTACGCTGCAGCCGCCATCGCAAGGCGCAGCACTTCCCATGCCTCCACAAGTGGCGCCACGACGGCACAGCCACCATCCAGTTGGCCCCATACCTGCTCCAAACTCTCATTCCCATACCTCACCTTGATTACGCACTCACTGCCACCACGGCAGCAGCAGCACCAGCTAACGCGACGCGGAGCAGCAGCACCGACATTCCGAGCGACACAAGTGGAATCCTCACACCGCCCACGTCACGCCTACTTCTACCTCTGCCGCGCCTTGTGCTCCATGAGCGTTGTCGTCACCGCCTCCTCACCGCGCCTGCGTCCACCTCTGGCGCTCCCCGAACTCGAGGCACCTCGGCTACTCAGGTGACCTTGCCTACTACTCCCACCGTGGCCACAATCTCCTCTGAGGAACCTCGGCCCCCAACCAACCTGGATCCCCTTCTCCTCCTCTTGCCCCGCGGCCCCGTTCCCACTCCCCGTTTCCCCTCCTGTCGCCCACTAGCCTACTCCGCCTCGCCCCACCGCTGCCGCCGGAAACGGGGTGCGGGACGGGGGCGGAGAGCGCCGAGGCGCCGAGAGGGGGGATGGGGCGGGGCCGCCGTCGGCACAGCCCTCCCGCCGCACAACAGGTAGGGGGGCTGTGGAATACACGGCCTTTCTGGCGCAGGAGCCAGGCCCAGGAAGCCGCCAGTCCCCCTCCTCGGTGAGCGACTGCCCCGCTCAGGAACCTCTTGCGCTCGCACTCCTTTCCGCCGCACGCCTGGGCGCCGCCTTGTGCTGACCGCGGCGCCCTTCTCACCTCGCAGGGCCCCCCCCCCCCTCCACCCCCTCTCCCAGCCCACTCCGCTGCGGCTGCCGTGCCGCGCCTGGGAGCACCGCGCCCCCCCCCCCACTTCGGAGACCTCTGGCATGCCCCCCTTTCAAGGAGAGGCGCGCCGAGGCGGGTTTCAGCCCCCCCCACTTTCGGGCCACCTACGCACCAGCAGCGCGCCTGCGCATACAGGTGCCACCAGCCACCAGCCTCGCCCCGCCTCCCCCTTCGCTCCTATGGTTGTGACCATCCGCCTTTCATGTTTCTTTCTCTCTATTCACCTCTTCGGTTGGTTCCGCCCCTCCTCCCAACGCTGCTGTGAGGGAGGGGCTGCGAGGGTTTCGACTGCATCGTCGACGCAACCTGCTGCACCTTCGAGCACGAGGATGAGGAGGAGGAGGAGGAGGAGGAAGAGGAGGAGGAGAAGGAGGAGGGGGGCGGGAGGGGATCGGGAGGGGGGGAGCTGACGGAGCAGGGGGCGCAAGCTTTTTTGTCTGTCTCGCAGCAGTTGCAGACGAACTCTTCTTTCGTGTGCCGTCTGGCTGCTCCGTCCCGCGCAGGTCTCAAAATGTGTGCGCCGCGCATTCGCGCGCTAACTGTCGGCCCCCCCTTCCACTGCAAGCCCTAGACGGGCAGCCCTTCCCCTTCCCTTCCCTAGACGGGCGAGCCCAAGAGAACCCCCAAGAAAAGCCCCAAGAGGGCAATTGCCAGGCCTGGCCCCTGACTGCCCTTGAACGCCCCAGATGTTATTTTTGTGTGTGTGTGCGTGTGTGTGTGTGTGCGTGTGTGTCGCAGGGGTCTCAGCTCCATCGGTTTCCCTGAGCTTGGAACTCCACACCCAAGGCCATGCCATGCACATCACCAAGCCAGGAAAGCCTTGATGCGTGTTCTCTGTGCGTGAGTGCGTTAGGCCTGAGCCCTTGGACCCCTCCGGGCTCAGAACTCAGCCGGGTTCCCGGTGTCAGGCTTTTGGTGCCACGTTCCCCGCCTCATGGCCTCATCGCCAAACACCCCCTCCCGCCCCTTCCCCTAGCCCCCCCAAGTGGGTAACCGATATTTCAATGTCCTGGCTGTGAATATACATACATATGTACGTATGCATACATATACATAGTGTGAATGTATGATAAATATCTAGACATATTCATTAATTAGAAGCAGCACGCGCACACACATATACATATATACATGTATACATGTATACATGTATATATATATATAGATAGATAGATAGGTGTGTATGTCTATTCAGGTGTGTGTATGGTGTATGCGCGTGTGTGTGCGTGTGTGTGTGCGTTTGTTGTCTGCTCGATTTGCTCTGCCCCGTCGATGCGCGCGAAGCCGCGGCCGCGACTGTAGGTCCCTGTCAGTGTCTCTTTGCCTCTTTGATCGTGTGCTTGTGTGTCTGTGTGTCTATGTCTGTGTCTGGGTTCCCGGATGTATTTGTGTGTCTGTGTTTGCATGTGTGTTTGCCTGCGTGTCAGTGTCCGTGTCTGCGTGTGTATGTGTGTGTGTGTCTGTGTGTGTCTGTGTGTGTTTCCGTGTGTGTCTACGTGTGTGTCTTCGTGTATGGATGTGCTTGTGTGTCTGTGTGCTTGTGTGCTTGTATGTTTTTTTTTATATGTGTGTCAGCGTGTCTGCGTGTCAGTGTGCTGGCGTGCTTGTGTGCATGTGTACCGGCGCGCTTGTGTGCACGTGTGCTTGTCTGTCTCTGTGTGCTCGTTTGTCTGTGTGTCTGTGTGGGTATGTGATTGTGTGGTTGAGTGGCCGTGTGGCGGTGTGACTGTACGGCTATCGCGTTGTGTGGTTGTGTGCCTGTTTCCCCGAGTGCCTGTGTTGCTGTCGCGTTGTATGGTCGTGTGGTTTTGTGGTTGTGAGGCTCTGGCTGTGGCTATCTGTGGCTGTGTCTGAGGCTGTGTCTGTGTCTGTGCCTGCGTCGGTGTCTGTGTCGGCGTCTGTGCCTGTGCGTGCGCGTGTGCGTTGCGTTTGTGTGTACGCGCGCGTGTGTGTGGTGTGTGTGTGTTGCGTGCGCGTGCGTGTGCGTGTTTGTGTGTACGTGTGTCTGTGTGTGTTCGTTGGTTGTAGTTGATCGTGTGCTTGTTGTGCGTTTTGTGCGTGCGTGTTGTGTGGTGCGTGCTGCGTGTTGGGTGTTGTGTGATTGTGGTGTGTGTGGGTTGTGTTTTGTGTGCTATGGTTATGTTGTGTGTTGTGCGTGTTGTGCGTGTTGTGTGTATATGTGTGCGTGTGTTGTGTGTGTTTTGCGTGTGTACTACTGGCTGTGTTGTGTGTCTGTTGGGGTGTGTGTTGTGTGTTTGTGTGCTGTGTGTGCTGTGTGTTGTTTGTTGTGTGTTGTGTGAATTGTGTGTGCCGAATGTGTGTTGTGTGTTGTTCTGAGTGTTATGTGTGCTGTGTGGAGTGTGTGAGTGTGTGTGTGAGTGTCAGTGTGTGAGTGGGTGCGAGTGTGAGCGTGAGTGCAGGTGCGAGTGT
>CAUYUJ010001527.1:42500-72500 GCA_963575745.1 Prorocentrum cordatum | reverse complement strand
CAGAGGCCTATCGCCGGTCTATCGGCGATGGTTCGCCGATGCCAGGTCGATGTGTCCCTTCCTATGCCAGTCCCCCCATTCGTTGCCCCTCAAAATTCGACTTCAGAGGAGGGTTAGTTCAGCCGCAATAAGCCTTCGTGGGGCCTCCTCGTCGCCTCGGCTGGACGCAGTTCGGCGAACTGACGCGTCTGGGCCCCAGGAGGGGTCCTGCGATCGATTCGAGTTGCCGTTGTCTGAACTCGCCCAGCTCCGAAGATCGCGCTGGCGACGGAATCTGTCCACGTCGTCTTTCTGTTCTGAGGCGCGTCGTGCGAGAGGGCCGTTGTCGCCCGCCGCGAGCTGGCTGCCTTATTGCAATAGGGTCTACGGCTTGTTACCTTATGGCAGCAGGGCCTGCGGCCAGTGCTGAGAAGAGACCAGTATGGGCGCAAGACGCGGAAGGGCGACTGGGGGCGTTAGCTGGTAGGTAGTCTTGTGTTGGGCTTGCCATTCAATCCGTCTCCAGGAATCGAAGAAGGACGCATGTATCAGCATTGGTTGTCATGGGTGCGCGAGGAGTTCTTGGATCGGCGCGGGATCCCCTTCCCTGGCGCGCGGAGTGCGCCAGGGGCGGCGCCAGAGGCGCCGCCAGGGGGACCAGAGGGGCCGAAGTATGTTTGGACCTCCGACAGTTTCTGATTATGCATCACCTGCTCCACTATACCACCCCATTCCCTAGGTCGGATGTTCGTGAGGAGGACGAGAAGGAAGAAGAGGAGGAGGAGGAGGAGGAATATCTTCTGTACGACGTCCCAACGCTATCGTTGTCGACCTCGTCCTCCTCCCTCACCTTCACCTCCACCGACGACGGCTGCCCCCGAGGGTCCCGGATGCGCAGCCTGGCTGCCCCCTCGGCTACAGCCAGGGAGCAGGGGGACCTAGCCACCCCGCCCCTGGGGGGACTGCCTGCGGCTGTCCCGTTGTTTGTTCCACAGATATCTTAGTTTGACGAACCCCCGGGAGTTGTGTCGGATCGCCTCTACAGCTAACAGCGGAGGTTTTCGCGTCTGTTGGCCGCATCGGCCCGAGTACCGGAGTCCAGCGTTGCTGCCAGAGTACTTGCGTCTACCATTTTGGATGTTCGTTTGGGGGAACTTCCAGGGGCCCACCTAACGGATGTGTTCAACTCAATTTCGATCCCGGTACGATTGAAGTTCGACTCAAGTTCAATTCAGGTTCTATTTAGGGTCGACTCAAATCGACGGACGTTCGACGTAGCTTCGACGCAAGAGTGGAGCAATTGTCTTTAGGAAGGTCCCCAGAATGAGCCAGGGCTGGACATAAACGCTGTTTTGCTGGACTTCGGCTGTGTTTTGTTTTTCGTTTTGGCAGGGAGCTAGAGGAAAACAGTAGAGCGAAACGAAAACAAAACGAAAAACAACGTTTAGGTCCAGCCATGGAATGAGCATCCGAACCATTCTTGTCGGTGTCAAGGTTCGGAGGGGACGACGACGAGGACACGAGCGCAGAGAGGGAAGAGCGAACGACGAGGCGACATGGTGAGGACAGCCACGAAAAGCCTCGCGCCGGGCGGCCCTCGTGCTGCAGGGTGGATCTGCGATGGGCCTCTGGCGCCGCCCCTGGCGCGCGGAGCGCGCCAGGGAGGGGGGTCCAGCGCAGATCCAAGAAATCTGAGGGGAACGCCAAAAAGTTTATGTTAATGGTGTTTGTCTTCTTCTATGCATGCCCTCAATGATTTCTTTTAGAGTCGTTCCATGTGTTGCCCAGCCCCTCAGTTTCTCCAGGCCCCTCTCTTGCCTTAGGGATCCGCCCCCCTTTAGCTTGCCTTCGAGCTGCCTTCAGATTGTGTTGCGTTGCTCTTGCGAGCGAACTCGTGCAAAACTTGCCTCCCCGTATTGGTTTGACTACACGTGTTGTTTTCGACCGCATGCGTCACATGTCCTATACATGTCTTGATACAACTAGATGACTAAATGTCCTTCAGTATCTGATATGAAGTTTGCCGTGGCATTCTTTGTTCATTGCGTACGAATTGTGTCAAACGCTTCTTCACTAGACATCGTGTTGCCAATGTGCTGGATCGCATGTGTTGGGTTTGCCGTTCCTCACGTCGGATCTAGCACGTGTGTTCACATTGCCCCCCACATGGTGTTCGCAGGCCGCCTGCATGTGGATATGCATCGTCAGTTCAAATGGTGTATATATATACACACATACGCGATGTGCTGTTCTAAAACGGGTAAGCGGGACGCGTCTGGCTCACCTGAGCGCTCCTCCGAGGAGCAGGCCCCCCCCCCCCGATCCGGGTTGCGCCAGAAGCGCTGAGGCCAACATGCGACCATCCCCGCGGGGCGCACAGCCCCGGCTCCTGGACGCCTCGACGCCGAAGCCCAGCCGCCGAGGTTGGCGGCGTGGGGCTCGGCTGCCGCGTCTGCCTCCGTCCCCACGCCCGTCCGCGGCGCCCCCCCCCGCCAGCGCTCCGTCGCTCCACGGCGCGCGGCCTGCCTCGCGACGACACCGACGACGAACGACGAAGACGACGACGACGACGACGACGACGACGACGACGACGACGACGACGACGACGACGACGACGACGAACGACGAACGACGAAGACGACGACGACGACCACGATGACGACGTCCACGACGACGACGGCGGCGCCTCCGTCCCCACGCCCGTCCTCTCTGCGGCGCGCTGCCGCCGTCGCCCCCTCCCCCCTCCGCCGGCGCCGGCCGCGCTAACGCCCGCCGCCGCGCCGCCGCCGCCGCTGCCGCGAGTCCTCTGGGCTCATGGCCAACCTCCGGGACCTGGCCATGCAGGCCGAAAAGGCCACCCAGGAGCTCCAGGGGCAGGAGGCGCGATGTCGCGCGGCGCCCGCCTCGCTGCGAGGGTTGGAGGGGGTGGGGGCGGTTCCTTCCTGGGCGCAGGAAACGAGAGGGCTACTCCCGGACCTTCCAGGAGGGCTAGAAAGTAACACCAAGACCTTGACATCGAAATTCCTGCCGAGGTTCTAGGCAGGCCAGATAAGTCTGTAGGTCTGGGGGGCTCTTTTCTAGCACACTGGAAGGTCAGGGTTGGATCGGAGGGAGGAGGAGGAGGTTGTAGCTCCAGGACGAGCAGGGGGAGGAGAAGCAGCAGCAGCAGCAGAATGTTGAAGACAGCGGCGAGGGAGAGGACGGTGGAGAGAGGGGAGCAAGGAGGAGGAGCAGGATGACCAGGACGACGAGGACGAAGTGGTGAACAGGTCCGCTGCGATGAGGACGACAGCCAGATGGCCGTGACGACGAGGATGGTAAGAATGGGGGGCCAGTCATGATGATGGTGGCAATTGCGACAAAAATGCCGCGAAGGGAAAGCTGACAATAGCAGCCTGCTCAGCCGAGAGCTTCAGGGCGGGCGGCGGCGCCCCCTCTCAAGGCGGAGAGCAGCGACGAGGAGCAGCCATGCGCCCCGAAGCGCGTCCCCAGCACAGCCTCCCGCGTGGGAGCGCGCCTGGCTTGCTCTCCGTCGACCGCACATGATGCAATCGTTGCTCATGGCTTGCCGCCTGTGTCACGTTGCATCTTCGGGGGACCCCGCCTGTCCCCAAAATTGGTGTTTTGTTTTGTGCCTGACGCGGGCTCGATGCGGCCTCGATGCGGATTTGGCGGGAATTCGACGCGGATTCGACACGGATTCGACACGGATCCAACGAGGTCGACATGGATTCGACACGGATTCGACGCGGATAGGGTCGCGACGGGACAGACGAGGTCCCCCGAGGATGCAATGCAAGCTTGTGTTCACGCCGACGCACCGCCAAGTCGTTCGGTCGGTCAGTCCGTTTACACTGCGTCCGTTCGCCCCATGACATGTTTGCGCAGCCATCTGTCGGTGTCGGAGTCGGTGGCGCGAGTCCCTCTCACTGGACGCTCACCCGCAGTGAGTTCGCGGCTTGGTCTCGTTGCCTGAAGAGAGTAAGGGTGTACACCGTGTGGTTGCAGGCGTCATTGCCTCCTGGTCGCCGATGAGCTCCTCCGTTTCAAAAAATTGGTGATATTCTGCTGGGGAAGCCCAGATGTGCGGTTGCAGGAGCCGCGCTGACGAGCGACTACCGTCATGGCACGCAACGGTGACTTGTGGTGTCCAAATAGCGGCGCTTTTCAAAGCGCGTGAAACGCTTGTGGGGAACGCCTGAAAAGCACGTTTGACAAGATGTGCGGGGAGCTTGCATGCTCGAGTAAGGAGCTTCGCGGGAGCTCCCAGAGAGCTTCGAAAGAGCTGCGGAAACGCATCCGGGACACGCATTGGGATCGTGTAAGGGAACGTTCTCGGGACACGCTGCAACCTCAAGCAGGTCGTTGCGAGCTCCTTGCCCGGCGCCAGGAAGGGCTCCGGGGCTGCCCTGCGTTGCTGGCTTCTACTCTGTAACCCTCTTAGCTCTTGGCATCGTTCGGACGTGTGCAGTTTTCCTTCGGCGAGGACCATCGAGGAGCATCCTTGACCAATTCGCAAAAAAACACGCACGAAACCGAAACAATCACAGGAAATGGATGTCCGAGCGATGGCCAGAGCCCTCAGAAAGCTATCCGGGAAAGACCTCCCTCCCCATCCACCTGCCATGGTTCTCTTTTCCCCTCCCGCGCTCCCTCTCTCTTGCGTCACGCCACTCCGAGCTGGGTCCCACGGAGGCCCCCCACTGCATCTCGCAGAGAACCCTCCCGAGCTCTGAGCGCCCTCCTGGCGCTGTCCAGCGCGAGCTTTGCTGGTGTGCTGGTCTGGCCCCAGCCGCTGCTGCCACCTCTTTGGGCCACGCGAAGAGGGGGGGGGGAGGCGAGAAAATGCTGATTAGAAGAGGCGCGGGCCCTATCTGTAGATGTAGGGCCTGCGCCTGCTAAGAAGCAGCCTCCTTCCAAGAAGCCTCCCCTCCTCCCCCTACCCCGTTGTGCGCGCCGCCAACTCCTGCTGTGTTGCCCTGAGATCCGGCGTTGCGAAAACATTGCAGCATTTCAAACAAAAAAAAAACACGACCCGAGTCCTGGACCCTACCTTTCTCCGTCCCTGCTTGAGCCGGAACGATCTGTAAGGGTCCCGGGGCCCCCAGGGCCCGAAACGGGGCGAAAATGCCCGCGCCACTTGGATGGTCGATGGGGGTGCGAAGAGGATAGGGGGATACAAGAGATGGGTTCTATCTGGCCTAACCTAGATTAGAAGTGGGTTGCACGTGCCCTACGTGGCGTAAGGGCATGCAGATCTGGCGAAGTGGGCTGAGCCCACTTAGCGGAGTTACATCAGCACTTACATGTTGACCCACTTACATGTTGGCCCAGGCCCAGGCCAGATCGAACCAGTGCTAGCAGATCCACTTCTGACCCCCTTTATCCCCTTAGCAACCACCGCGGCGATCCAAGCAGGCTCTCAGGGGCTGCTGCCCGAGCCCGCACCAGCACTCGCGCCCCCCAGCGCCCGCGCAGGCCCAGCCTCCGCAGCAGCAGCAGCACGCGCCCGCCTCGGCCTCTGGCCCGGCGCCCGCGCCGGGGCCGCCGCCCCCCGCGCCGGGGCTGCCACCGCCGGCGCCCGGGATACCCGGGCTGCCGGTGCTGGCGCCTGCGCTGCCGGGGCTGCCGCCGCCGGCGCTCAGCTGAAGCGAGCCCTGTCCCCAGCCCCATGGCCCCAGACCTCCTCGCGTCGTGGAGAAGAGTCCCGGCGGGAGGTTTGTGCCATTTTCGTTTTTGGGGGGGCCCTTCCCAGGCCTGGGGACCGTCAAAGAACGACTCAGGGTGAAAAGCCGGTCCTGGGGAAGGGGTCCAGACCTCTGGGAGTCGACGTTGTGACAAAATTCACGACGTCGGGTGTCTGAGTCCCTGACCCGACCCCCACCCTGTCCCACCCACCCTGTCCCTGAACCGACCCCTATCCCCGTCCCCATCCCGGCCCCATCCCTGTCCCTATACCCCTGACCCGACCCTTGTCCCCATCCCCATCCCCATCCAGACCACCACCATCTCAGCACCCCAGTTGGGATTTAGGAAAAACCCAACCCCTCCACCTAGGGGGGGTGAATCGGCCAGTCGGGCCCAGGCCACGCATGTGGGGATAAGGGTCGGTTCCACGATGCTCAGGGCCCGCCGCCGCCGGCGCCGCCGAGGGAGCCGGAGATGTCAGAGGAGGAGAAGGCTGGCGCCGCGCGGGGCGGGTCCCAGACACCCTCGCGTTGTGAAAATTGATGGGCCTGTTTTCCACCACTACCACCATAAGTTGGAGGGGGAGGGGGTCCTCCTCCTCCTCCTCCTCCTCCTCCTCCTCCTCCTCCTCCTCCTCCTCCTCCTTCCCCCTCCAACTTATGGTGGTGGTGGTGGTGGAAAACAGGCCCATCAAAAACATCACGGCAGGAGGTTTCTCGATCTCTTCGGCCTCCGGGGGCGTCTACCGGGCTCCGGGAGCCCTGTCCTCCTATTCCCAGCCCCAGCCCCAGACCCCTGCGCGTCGTGCAGAAGAATCACGGCGGGAGGTGTCTTGCCATTTTCGGCCTGCGGGGGCCCTTGCCGGGCCTCGGGACCGTCAAACAATTGCTCAGGGTGAAAAGTTGGTCCTGGGGAAGGGGTCCAGAGCTCTGGGAGTTGACGCTGTGACAAGAATCACGGCGTGGGGGGTCTGGGGCCCGGGGTGCCGATTGCCAGGTGTTCGTGTTAGGGGCCTTCCTTCGAGTAGGGGATCGACTACAGAATTGATTCACGCCAAACTTGATTTCCTCGGCGAGTCAGACGTAGAATGTTCGTAGATCTACGAGCACTCGTTACGCATTTCTCATGGATTCGGCGAACAAATCAAGTTTTGGGGTAAATCAATTCTGTAGCCGATCCCATACTCGATTCCTGGGGCCCACCCGAGGGATCTGTTCGATGTTGGTTCGGCTCCAGTTCGACTCCAGGTCGGCTCAAGTCCGGCTCAGGTTCGGCTCAAGTCGACGGGCGTTCGGCGCAGCATCGGAGTGGAGCGCAGTCCCCCAGAACGAGCGATTAACATTGTTTTGGATTGGTTCCGATTCCGAGGTTTTTCTCAGCCAATTGCACTTCACACAAAACAGTTTTGCGGGCGGGCCCGTGGTTCCCCGTCTGCGCGGCCTCGCGGGCCGGGCCCTTGGGTCGCGACCCCGCGGATACGGAGCGTTTTTGTCGCGGATGCCTCGCGCGGAATTTACCGTGCGACCGCGTGTCCGCCGGATCGCGCCCCGGAATCCAGACCACGAGGGCGCGGAGTGAGTGGCGCGGAATCCAGACCCCACAAAATTATGTTCGTCGCTGGTGAGTGCCTGTCTCGCGCGGCTTTGTGAGGCCAGGGTCGGACGGGGCTAGGACGAGGATGAATCCGTTCCAGAGCGTTCCGGAGCGCCCGCGTTCCGCTCCGCTCTGAGAAGGCCGCGGCGCCCGATGTAGCCTCCAGATCAGCCGGATCACAGAGGTTCTCGATTTATCCGTACCCGTTTTACCCTCGTCTTAGGTTCGTCGTACTGCACGGGCTGCAGCTGCCTGCCTTCCTGGAAGCCCTCCCCGCTCCCTGAGAGTCGGCCGCCGTCCTGCGCGCCAGCGGCGCGTGTGCGCTCCGCCGGAGGACGCCTCACGGCCTGCCACCGCCCGGCCCCCCTTGGCCAGGGGAGTGTACAGTTCAGGACCTCCCTCCTCCTCCTCCTCCTCCTCCTCCTGCTCCTCCTCCTCCTCCTCCGCCTCCTCCGGTTGTCCACTTTTTCCCGGCAAACTGGGCTTTTTCCCGGCAAACTGGACTTTTGCCCGGCGCTCCGCCGGGAAAGAGTCCAGTTTGCTTAGTTTTTGTATGGAAGCTTGAAGCATGGATTTCCGAAAATCCCACTATCACCTTAAGGGTCTCCAACTCCCGCTGCGCAGATCCTAGCCGGGAAAGAGTCCAGTGGTTGACTTGTGTCGTGCGGCCTTCGCCGTAGCACTACTCCTCGCAGTGTTTGTAATAGTAATAGTAGTAGTAGTAGTAGTAGTAGTAGTAGTAGTAGTAGTAGTAGTAGTAGTAGTAGTAGTAGTCGTAGTAGTAGTAATAGTAGTATAGTAGTAGTAGTAGTAGTAGTAGTAGTAGTAGTAGTAGTAGTAGTAGTAGTAGTAGTAGTAGTAGTAGTAGTAGTAGTAGTAGTAGTAGTAGTAGTAGTAGTAGTAGTAGTAGTATAGTAGTAGTAGTAGTAGTAGTAGTAGTAGTAGTAGTAGTAGTAGTAGTAGTAGTAGTAGTAGTAGTAGTAGTAGTAGTAGCAGTAGTAGTAGTAGGGTTAGTGGATTAGTACTACTAGGAGTGATTGTATTAAGGATAGTGAGATTACGAATAGTAGTTGTAGTAGTGGAAAGATTAGTGGTAGTAAAAGCAGAAGTATTCGTAAGCGATGTCAAAAACCGTCCAGGTAGACGTACTACTGGTTATCCGCCACCGTGCCTCTGGGCACGGAGTGGGCGTTTCCTGAGGTCCTCTGCCTCGTCCCCTGAGCCTGAGTCCTCGCTCCTGAGGAATCATTAAGGGCACCAGAGCCCAAATTGCAAAATCTCCCGGGCCTTGTCGCGGTTCCCTTGGGCCTTGTCGCAGCTGCCTTGGGCCTTGTCGCAGCTGGCCGCGTGACTTTTTCGGGCCCACGAAGGCCCCAAGACGTGCCAAGAGGGCCCCAAGAGGCATCCAAGACGGCCCAAGAGGGGCCCGAGACGCCCACAGAGCGCTCCAAGACGCCCAAGATGGCCCCAAGACGGGCCAAGAGGCCTCCAAGACGGCCCAAGAGGCCCCCAAGAGGCCTCCCAAGAGGGCCCCAAGAGGCTAACATTGTTGATTTCCCATTGTGTTTTTCGATGTTTTTTGCTTTCTCGCCTTTTCGGCTTCCCGACGCTCTGAGACGGCCCAAGAGGCCCCCAAGACGGCCCCAAGAGGGCCCAAGAGAACCCCAAGACGGCCCCAAGACGGCCCAAGACGGCCCCAAGACGGCCCAAGAGGGCTCCAAGACGGCCCAAGAGGGCTCCAAGACGGCCCAAGAGGCCTCCCAAGACGGCCCCAAGACAGCCGCAGGAGGCCCCAAGCGGCTCCTCAGGAGGCCCCAAGCGGCTCCTCAGGAGACCGCAAGACAGCCTCAGGGCCAAGCGGCTCCTCAGGAGACCGCAAGACAGCCTCAGGAGGCCCCAAGCGGCTCCTCAGGAGACCGCAAGACAGCCTCAGGGGGCCCCAAGCGGCTCCTCAGGAGGCCCCAAGAAGGCCTCAGGGGGCCCCAAGCGGCTCCTCAGGAGGCCCCAAGGGGGCCTAAGGAGGCCCCAAGATGGCCTCAGGAGGCCCCAAGAGGCGCCTCAGGAGGCCCCAAGAGGCGCCTAAGGAGGCCCCAAGGGGGCCTAAGGAGGCCCCAAGGGGGCCTAAGGAGGCCCCAAGATGGCCTCAGGAGGCCCCAAGGGGGCCTAAGGAGGCCCCAAGGCGGCCGCGTCGGAGGTTCCAGGGTCCGTCGTCGGAGGGAACTCTGTAAAGCTTTTCAAAAGCTTTAAATGTTTCTGAAACGGATCGCCGGGAAACAGTCCAGTTTGCCGGGAAAAAGTCGAGTTTGCCGGGAAAAAGAGTTTTTCCGCTCCTCCTCCTCCTCCTCCTCCTCCTCCTCCTCCTCCTCCTCCTCCTTCCTCCTCCTCCCTCCTCCTCCTCCTCCTCCTCCTCCTCCTCCTCCTCCTCTCCTCCTCCACCTCCTCCTCCTCCTCCCCCCTCCTCCACCAATTCCTCCTCCTCCTCCTCCTCCCCCGCCCTCCTCCTCCTCCTCCTCCTGCTCCTCCTCCTCCTCCTCCGCCTCCTCCTCCTCCTCCTCCTCCTCCTCCTCCCCTTTCTTCCACCAACCTCTCCTCCTTCCCCTCCTGCCCCTCCCCATCCTCCTCCTCCCCCCCCCTCCACCACCAACTTCTCCTCCTTCCCCTCCTGCCCCTCCCCATCCTCCTCCTCCTCCTCCTCCGACGACGACGACGACGACGACGACGACGACGACGAGTACCATCGATAAGCATGCGAAAGATCAAACGCATGAGACCGAAGAAGAATGCGCAACAAAAAGGTGCACGGGGGATGGGCGTCCGAGCGGTGGCAGGTGCTGCCTGATCTCCTCCCCTGCGGGGGGCCGTTGGCCCTCGGGGCCCGCGGGCGACGGCCTGCGGCAAGAGACCGGCACCGGGGAGGGCAGAGGGTAGGAAGAGGCTCGGGGCACAAGCGACGGGGGTCAGAGCAAGCGGGGGTCAGTCAGGGCGCCGGGTCTTGCAGGGATCCTGCGGCGCCGTGGGCGCCCCGACCCGGGGGGCTGGGTGCAGGATCCTGCAGCATCCTGCAGCATTTTGCAACGCCTGATTGACCCGGGTCTGGATTGACCTCGACCTGCAGGTCCCCGAAAGGTACCCATACCGCTGCCGTTGCCCTGTTGTCGTCTTTTTGGGCCTCATGGGAGGCCTTCGTCGCCACCGCTGGATACCCTCGTTGCGTGCGCCGCCCCACCGCCGCCCTCCCCCACCTGGGCATCCAGGGGCTTCCAGAAGTCAAAAGCCCCGAACCCTGATAGCATCATGAATCGGAGGAGGAAAAGATAGCTGCCCTTCCCGCGTGTTCTTCTTTCTTGGGCCTCATGGGGGGCCCTCGTCGCCGCCGATGGATCCGCCTCGAGATTCTGGTCAGCATGCACCCCGGAAGAGGTCTGGGAAGTAGCGGTGTGGGTAGGTACCTTCTGTTCCCCCCCAGGGGGGTGGGGGCGATTTCTCCGGGGCCCACGCCATGGCACCGGGCCGCGCGACGTCGGAGCTCCGGGGAGCGGGGGTCGTCCCCGAGCCGCGTCGTTGCCGGCCAGAGCACCCGATCGCGAGTGGTATGGGATGTGTATGTGCACATGTGTGTCATGCATACTGTAGGTTTGCGTCGTGTCGACCATCGGCGACCCCGCCGCGGGCGTTCAAGGTTGAACGCCGCCAGTGGCCCAGAATCGGCCCATATGGAACGATCGGGCGATCGAAAAGCCGCCGATCGTTCAAGGTTGAACGATCCACGCGGTGTCAAAAACCAACGCCGGGGTTGTCACGACACGAACTTGCCGTATGCATATGCTTCCCTGCAGCCAACATATTTTACATCGAAGTTCACCGCGCCCCATCCCTTGACGCGAATCGAGTCCTGATGTTGTTTTCAATGGGGTTGCCTGCCTCCCTCTGTTCTCTGTTGTGTCCTGAATCGCATGGAGCGTTTGGGCCAGGAAGAGACTTCGATCGTCCTTGCACGGCCGCGCCCCCGTGAAATTTCGCTGAGCCGGCATGGAGGAACACCTGCGAAGGCTCGGCCTCTCATCTCTCGCAGGCCAGGGGTCGCCCCGTTCTCCCCGCAGCAATCCCCGGCGCGTTCCGGCATCCTCCCGCAGAAGGAGCCCTTGATCGGGCTCAGTGGCTGCTATTCGTCCTCGTTGAGACCTCCGAGGAGTTGCTGCCTCACATTCTCAGACGGGGCCAGGACGAGGACAAATCCGCTCCAGAGCTTCCCGGAACGCTCTGAGAGCGTTCCAGAACGCTCTGAGAAGGCCGCGGCTCCCGAGACATCCTCCAGAGCCGCTGGCCCTCGGAGATTCTTGAATTATCTTCGCCCGATGTTATCCTCGTCCTGGCTTCGTCTGACAGTCAACCCGCATGGTGTGGATGGGCATCCTTCCCAAGGTTACCTTCGCATCCTCCCCTCCTCGGTCCATCCTTGGCCACCTTCGTTGGCCGCGCCCCGCTCGAGAAGCTTCGAAACGGGCGTCCAGGGCCCCTGCATCCTTACCGCGCGTTCTTATGAACCGCGGCGACTGCACCCTCCGATTGGATCCCCCCCTCCGTCCGCCCTCCCGCCCCCGTGGCCAGCAAGACCTCGAGAAGCAGAAGGCCGCGACCGCGGCCGCCGCGGCCGCCGCCGTGGCCAGCGGCGCGGCCTCGTCGGCGCAGGCCGGGCAGCCCGCCCTTTGGGGGGGGGTGGCCCCTCGCGCCTGCCAGGGGGGGTCGGCCTTCTGGGGGGTCAGGGGAGGCCCATGTCAGACGACGCGAAGATCGGGACAAAATCGGATCGGGATCATTCGGAATCTCTGAGGATCGGCGGGTTTGGAGGACGGATTGGGCGCCGCGGCCGCTCCAGAGCGTTCCGGAACGCTCTGAGAGCTCTCCGGAACGCTCTGGAGCGATTTATCCTGATCCTAGCCCTGTTTTACCATGCCACGAAACACCCTGCCCCCCTCCAGGGTGCCCTGGGTTTCTTGAGCTGCGATGGCTTCGCGGTGGAAAGCGCGGCATTCCCGCACCAAACATCAAAGGACATCTCCCCGTATCGGGGGCGGCAAAGAGGGGGGTGATGACTAGGGGGGGGTGGATCTCATGGCGCGGGCCATGATATTTCCCCGGATTTCAGGGCGCCTCTTCTTATTTTGTTGCGTCTCTGGCCCCCAACCTGGGCCGCGCACATGCCGCCAGTCATGATCTGCGCCCCCCCTTCTTGGACACCCCCCTCTTGGCCGCTCCCGACCGTAGTCTGACCCCCACCTGCCAGGCGAATGGGAGGGGCCCGCGGGGCGGCCGGAGCCGCATGGGCGGTGCGGCTCGCGCCCGCTCGCGTCGACGTCGCCGCGGCCCTCGTCGCCCCACGCCTTGCCGGGAGGGGGAAGACACACAGACACCATGAGCCGTCGATTCCCAGGAAAAGATGGGGACGTATGGGAATTGGGGGGGGGAAGACGGAAGCTGAAGGCCAGAACATATAGGAAAAGATGGGGGGATCCTGGGCCTCGTGTCTGTCTAGCTGTAGATCCCTGGGCCCCTTCAGCCGCGAGGGTGGATTGCCTGGAGACCTTTCCGCCAGCGAGGGTCTCGCTCGCCGGCCTTGGGAGTGGAGGCGGATCTCCGCCCATAATTATGATGTCTTTCAACCCGGAGATCTTGGCGCTGCCGTTTATCCCAGCCCCTCCCGTGTTGGGCTCCCGTTTCGAACAGAGCCCTGTGGCTCCCGCCTGTCCTCTCCTCCCGCCTCCCTTCGCCTCCCTGTCTCCCCTTGCGCTGCTCCCCATTGGTGGCTGCGGACTGTGCGACGGTCGCCACTCTTGCGGGCTCCCGGGAGGTCCGGCGAAGTCGGGGGCCACGTGGACCCAGACGGGACTTCGCTGCACACTGGGGGGTGGCTGCGTCCTGCGCAATTGCTGCCCATTTGGGCCCTTGGGAGGTCAGCGGAGTCGTGGACCACGTGGACCCAGACGGGACCTCATTCGCTGCTCCTTGGATGGCTTCGTCTTGCGCACCTTTCGCCACTTTCGTGGGCTCCTGGGAGGTCCAGCAGAGTCGGGGGCCACGTGGACCCAGACGGGACCTTGCTGCTCCCTGGGTGGCTGCGTCCTGCGCAGTCGTCACCCATTTCGTGGGCTCTTGGGAGGTCCAGCGAGGTCGGGGGCCACGTGGACCCAGACGGAAAAGCGTTGCTCCCTGGGCGGTTGCGGACCGCGCAATTGGTTTTTTTTTAGCGGAGTCAGGGGCCACGCGCACCCTCACGGGTCTTTGGTGCTCCTTGAGTGTGTTGCGAATTGCGCAATCGTCGTCCACATCGTGGGATCTTGGGAGGTCCAGCGAGGCCACGCGCGGACCCAGACGGGACCTCGTTGCTCCCTGGGTGGCTGCGAACTCCGCAGTTGTCTTTCATGGGCTCCTGGGAGGTCCAGCGGAGCCAGTGGCCACGCAGTCCCAGACGGGGAGTTCGTTGCTTCTTGAGTGGCTGCGAACTGCGCAAGGGTCACTATCTTCGTGGGCTCCTGGGAGATCTAGCGGAGTCGGGGGCCAGGCGCACCCAGGCGGGACCACGCTGCGAATTGCGCACATGTAGCCACTGTCGTGGCCTCCTGAGAAGTCCAGCGGAGTCGGGAGCCCCGCTCACCCAGAGGAGACCTCGCGGCTCCCTGCGAGGCTGCCAGCTGCACAATTGTCGGCATCTTCGTGCGCAAGAGTGCGACCCATCTCTCAACTGCTCGCATGGAAAGAGCACTTCTTTTAAAAGTCGCCTTGCGTGGAGAAGGGGGTAGGTACGTCTTGGGCAATTTTCGCAGAGGGCGTGTTCGCAAAGTTCTGGAGCCCAGGACCCTGACAGATCGAGCCGGCTCGGATGTTAAGGCCTCTCGCGGAGGCCCCCTTCGGGGCGTCCTTCGTGGGGCATCTCGACGGCACTTTGGTGGGGCGCCTCGGGGGGCCCCAGGGGGGCCCCTTGGGGGCGGATCGGCGGCCAGCGAGGGGGGGGGAAGTGAGAAGGGGCGGGCCTCCGAGAGGCTTGGCAGTCCCCTGGCCCTCCGAGAACCGTTCTCTGAGCCTTCCCCGAGGACGCAGAAAGTCACCACCTCAAACCAGCGCAACCCAACCCGAAGGCCTCAATTTGCCCTCCATTTCCAGTGGGGGGGGTCGGGGAACGTTGAAAAAACACATGGAACGCCTACCCCCCCCAACCCGAAATTCGGGTCAAATTCGGGTCTTCGGGTTGGGTTGGGGTGGTCTGGTAGGTAGTCAGACAGCATCCCAGAAGGACGGAGGAGTGCCGCCGGCCTGCGGGGAGGGCCTTCTCCGTCTCACTGCCCCCCTCCGCTCGCCGCCGCCGAGCGGAGGGCTGGCTCTGCAATGTAGTCTGAGCTCCCCTCTTGGGGCCGCCTTGGGGTGCTGTCTGCGGGCTCCTCGGCAGCCTCCGGGTGATCTGGGTCAGCTTGTGGGCCGTCTTTCGGGTATGGCCAGGACCCCGGGTGAGGGGACCCGGTTAGTGGTATGGCCCCGGAGCCCTCGAATTGGCCAGAATCACCAAACCAGGTTTGCCATAGCTGGTGTTTTTTCGGGTGACGGCAGGTCCGGTTAGTGGAGATGGGACGGGGGGGCGCCCCCGGTACAGAGCACTAAACCAGGCTCCACTAAACCCAGTTCTACCAACGCCCGAGTCTTGGATGCTCTCCAGGCGGAAACGACGAATGCGCGAGAACTGCACACAGCCTGACAGATCTGGACTCGCTTGACCTCCTGGGTGGGCCCCCAGGGCTCCTCAGACGGCCGCGGGGGGCCCCCAGGGAGGCTCCCGTCGAGCCCCAGGGACACTCCTGGGGCATGCTTCGGGGACATAAAAAAACACACGGATTAGGGCACGTGGATTGGCGACGGGCCCCGCCTCCGTATGCAATCGGAGCGCCGCGGCGCCGAGTGAGGCGGCATCGGCGCCATGCATGGGTGAGGTACTTTCCCCGATCCGTGGATCTGGCGCCCGCGAACCGGCTCCACGCATCCCTGATCCATGCTGGAGCGCGCGCGAAAGCCGGACGTCGGGGACGCCTGTCCAGCGCTGCGCTCCCGTGGCCCCCGGAGGAGTTGCGCGGCGGTGCCCCGGAGCGCGCAGGAATCCCCATGGGGGCCTCGGGGCTCCGGGCCCCCTTGTCCGGCGGGCCTCTGCTCGGAAGCTGCAGGACATCGAAGGGGCCCGAGGAGACCCCGTTCGGTGCGTACTCCTCGGGGACAAGAGAGACCCTAACCCTTCGGGGGTGGACAGACCTCCTACCCTGACACGTCGATTAGTGAATTGGCCGTTTTCGGTTCGCGAGAGGGCGTCGCGGCCGTCATTTTGCGGGTCCAGGTCCGTCGGTTTCGGTTTCAGGCCGTTTTCATTAAGAGAAGGTTTACTAAAGGGAGGTTTGTCCACCGCCGAACCCTGATGACACGATGAAGACGTGGTCTCACTGACGTCCCCGTTTTCGCATCAGGGAGAACACAACTGAGCGGGTTGGCTTGAGGCATCTGCAGAAAAAGACCCCCTCTCCCTCATGGTTTTGGCCCTCCTAATTTAGGTCACTCCCAAAGGGTTAGGGTTAGGGATACTTGTATTGATTATCACGTACGGCATCGTGCTGGATATGTACCGAGACGGTCTACGCTTGATCGCAGGCGTGCTCGTGAGTTCCAGTCACGCCGCTTCTCCTGGTGATATCCGCGTTCAAGTATGCCCACCACGGAGTGGGCTCACCACCTGAACAGGAGGCTCAGTGGCGTTTCCATTCGCTGAGTGGAAATTCGCCGGGCTCTTCTGGCGTCTAGACGCCCGCGGAGTGGACTCGATCCGTTTCTCGGTTTGGTGCTTGAAGTGCATCGGCACCGGCCAACAAAAGCTCAACAGCAGCTCACGCGTGCATGACAAGTGTCTTCGCACTTGTGTGCAAGAGCGCTAGCCGTGCAGCTGGGCACGGAGTGATCATGGGTAAGTATCGTACGTTTTGTTATCGAATCCGTTCTCCCCAATCGATTCCTCGACCATCCACATGCTCCTTGCTCCTCGTCCTCCTTCCAGCGCGTCCTCATCCTCAGCCTCCTCTGGGTATGCCTCGTCCTGCCACTTCGCTGGCCCAACCCCCCACTGTCCTTCTCCCTGTCCGCCCGCCCCCGTCCTCCCTTCCCCTTTGCGGCGGGAGCAGGGGGGCATCAGGAGGCGGAGGAGGAGGAGGAGGAGGAGGAGGAGGAGGAGGAGGAGGAGGAGGAGGGGGAGGGGGAGGAGGGCGGAGGAACACGGGAAGGAGGCCCCCTCCTCGCCCGTGCCCCCCCCCCCCCCCGCCTCGCGCGGCTCGAGGCGGCCGTGTTGGATCCGTCGGTAGCCACTGCTGTATTGGGCGACCTCTCCGACATGAGCAACCCGGCACGCCGCCCCCCCCCTCCCTTGCGCGACGTCGTTTACCGTTGCCGCCGCCTTTTTTGGTCCCGATCGGGTGCACGGAAAGCAGGAGCGGGAGGAGGCAGGCGAGGATGTTTTTCGACGACCGGGGTGAGGAGGAGGGAACAGATAAGGGGAAGAAGGGCGAAGAGGCTGAGGATGCGGCAGAGGGGGAGGAGGAGGAGGGGGAGGAGGAGGAGGAGGAGGAGGAGGGAAGGAGGACCCTGAGATCCAACGTTGCGAAAACACTGCAGCAGAGCAAAACGAATCACGACCGGAGCCCTGGACCCCATTGGTCTGCGTCAGTTGTTTTCGGGCAAGGCCGATTGGCGAGGGCCGGGGCCCGCGAGGGGCGAAGAACGCCGGCGGTGGCAAAATTGCAACACCAGGATCTCGGCCGATGCACGTCCGCAGCTGGCGATCGGGTGGGGAGGAGGAGCAGGAGGAGGAGAAGGAGGAGGAGGAGGAGGAGGAGGAGGAGGAGGAGCAGGAGGAATATGAGGAGGAGCAGGAGGAGGAGCAGAGGAGGAGGAGAAGAGAGGAGGAGGAGGAGGAGGAGGAGGAGGAGGAGGAGGAGGAGGAGGAGGAGGGCTGCGGGAACCCGTCCTGTCGCCGTGCCCATGCGGCCTCCGTGCCGTCCTCGTCAGGGCCGCCGCGCACGCCGGCGGCACACCGGCGCCCGCCAGCCGATCTTGGCCAAGGCGGCGGGCGGCCAGATCTTCAGGAGGGGAAAAACACACAGACACAATTCATCGTCGATTCCCCAGAAAGTATAAGAAAATATGGGAGGTGGGGGGGAGACAAAGACCCAGAAGGTAAAGGAAAATATACTGGGATCTTGTCATTTGCGTATATTCATTTGTGTGTCCCAAGGCCCCTTCATCTGGCCGCCCCTGGCCGGGCAGGAGGGCGGCTCCGATATCCTGGCTCCGCGGCCTCGGTTTGGAGCGGCGCAGGTGCAAGCCTGGCGTCGTCCCACAGGAGGTCTCCACTGCAATTTTGTTCTCTCCGCCTCCCCTTTTTCCTCCTCCTCCTCCTCCTCCTCCTCCTCCATTCCTTTTCCGCTTCCTTGCTAGGAACTCCTCCCTGTCGCACCCCGAGACACGTCGATAGGGCGGGCTGGGCATTTCGCCCGAGACGTCCTCACAAATTGTGATCATGAAGTGTAGTATTTGCAGCAGCTTCACGGACGGAAGGCGGATCCTTTTCAACATGTGGTTCTCGCATGAGCGCCGCACACAGCCGTCCTAAAAGATTGTGTTTCATTGGCCGAGACCGATTCCTTCTCCAAATGTGTCTCTCGCCATGTCCCCGCGAGCATTCGTTTAAAAAGTGTGCAGCAAGAGCTTCACGGATGGAGGGTGGGTCTTTTTCAAGATGTGGTTCTCGCTTCAGCGCCGCGCATGTTTGGCTCAAACGTTGCAAAGCTTCACAGATGGAGGGCGGGTCGCTTTCAACATGTGTTTCTCGCCATGGTGCCGCGCACATTCGCTTCAAAAGCTTGCAAGAGCTTCACAGATGGATTGCGGTGCCTTTTCAAAACTTGGTTCTCGCCCCCAGCGCCGCGTAGATTTGTTGCCAACAGAGTTTCACGGATCGAAGGCGTCTCGTTTTCGAGAGGTTGTAATGCAAACGACACGCTTTGCGTGGGGCTAGAACAACGAATCTGCGCGGGGCTAGGGCGAGAAGAAATGGTTTGTTCTCGCTCTCGCCCCGCGCACATTCGTTGTCAACATTCTACAGCAGCTTGGCGGATGGATGGCGAGTTGTTGTCAAGATGTGGTGAATCCTTCTAGCGCCGTGGGCATCCGTTGTAAAAGGTTGCAAGAGCTTCCCAGACGGAGAGGGGGGGCTGTTTTCAAAATGTGGGTCTCGCCCCAGTGCCGCGCACATTCGTCTGCCGTCCCAGAAATGGTCTTCTGGCGCGTTGCAAGATTGATGAGAGGGCGCAACAGTCACATGGACTCAGAGGGTGGACTTCCCAGGAATGGTGCTCTGGCACGATGGAGGATCGCCAGGACGCAACAGTAAAGTTGATGCGCGGCGTTGACTTGCGAAGAGTGGCGCTTTGGGACTAGGATTCTCAGACTGGTGTCTTGCAACGGGACATTCCTACTAGTGAAAGTGATTTCTGGCAGGGACCCGTGAAGAGGGAATCTGGAGCCAGGGTTTAATTCAACATTTGTGGTACGCCTTGGGTTTACACCGGTTTCCCTCCTTCACCACCTCCTCCTCCTCCTCCTCCTCCTCCTCCTCCTCCTCCTCCTCCTCCTTCTCCTCCTCCTTCTCCTCCTACTCCTCCTCCTCCCCCTCTGTCGCCCCATTAATTGCTCGCCTCGTCCTTCTTTCCCTCACCTGTTCCATCCTCCTCCTTCTCTGGCGGGCCGCGTGTCCGGTTGGCAGGGCACGGCGATTGGGAGCTGGCGTCTCCCCCAACCGCCACTCAAACGAGGTGGTTCCCACCAGGAGCGACACGCCGAACGGCGGCCGCTCCCAGGGGTTAGGGGAGAGAGGGTACGCTAGCCAGAGCCTACCAGAGCCCGACACGAGAGACCAGCACGGGGACCTTCGCGATGGCGTGCCAGGGCTTTCTCCCGCCCCTCCTCCTGTCGGTCGCTGTCGCTGTGGCCGTGTCGGCCAGTGCTCGAGGCCCCTGAGCTGTTTTTGCCTTCGTCCCGACGCCGGGGGAGACTGGAAGAAAGCGAGCAGGCAGGGAGGGCAAGTGGGAAGCGACCGATCGGCAGAGCTCGGCTGCGCGTAACTGAGAGTAGCCCTTCGCTGGAGTGGCCTTTCGAGTGTGCGCAGTTCTCGGAGCACGGGGTGCGGGCAAGCCTGAGCACGCACTGCATGCAACGATCGACACGCCCCAACGGTCACTCTTTTTTTGCGTAGGTCAACTCTTGCGTGCAGCGCAGCCGCTAAGCAGGAGGGAACTGGATGGGGCCGATGCCTGCGCGACAGGCTGTGCGCCCTGGCCGTCCTCACGCTTCCCCCCGTCTTCCTCCATCTCCCTCCCTCGCTCCCTCCCTTCCTCCTCCTCCTCCTCCTCCGCCCCTCTCCTCCTGTCCTGGCTCGACGTGCATCCCCTCCCCTCTGCCCTCCTTGGCTCTGCGCCCCCCCCGCCGCCCCGCACAGTACGCGCAAGCGATCGCCGCCGGCGCCGACCCCATGCAGCTGGCCCTCGCGGCGCAGCTGGAGACGGTGCGCCGCGGGTCACAGTCGTTGTCGTCGCCGTCAGTGACCGTCGTCGTCGTCGTCGTCGTCGTCGAGATTCGGGTCGGGTGGAAAGTGGCGCAGTGATGATCCAGTTCGATGCGATCGGTCCGATTCTATCAATAGCGGCTCTGGTCAACCCGACTCGATTCGATTCCGGTGTTCGGGAACCCGTTCTTCATGTTGAGGCCTTATTCGCCTGTCCCAGGGCCCGAAATTTGGCTCGAGATCGAGTGCAAATGCGGCAATCCCCGCCACCGTGCCTCTGCAACAGCGCTGCAGGAAGGAGACTGAGTGCAGGAACAGCGCAATTCCGACGGGTGGTCTGAAAAGGATGGGTCGTGAATTCGACCTCGTCTGCGTCCGCGCGGTCAGAAGGAGGTCGAGTTCACACCCCTCGGCAGTTCAGCGAGTGGTCTGAACAGGGACGGTCGTGATTCCAACATCGTTTTCGTCAGCGCGGTATGGGGGGAGAAGGAGGAGGAGGAGGAGGAGGAGGGAGACAACATGAGGACGATGAGGAGAAAGCTTCTTGGGGCCTCTTGGGGGCCTCCCGGGAGCCGCCTGGGAAGCCTCTTTGGGGTCCTTGACCTCTTGGGATCCTCCTGGGGCTTCTTGGACCGTCTTAGGGAGGCGATTGGCCCGTCTGATTCTTTCGGATGCCGTATTGGGGGCTCCTCTAGGCTGTCTTGGTGCATCTTGGACCGTTTTGGGGCCGTCTTGGGGCCTTCTTCGGAGCCTCCTCGGCGATCCTGGGGGCCTCTCTGGGTCGACTCGGGGCTTTGTTAGGGGGCTCATGGGCTCTCCTGGAGCTAGCTTGGGAGCCCCTTGGGCCTGGATCAGATTAGAAGACCTCCAATACAACAGACGAGCACTCTAACCAGCCCACCCCGTGCAGTCGCGGTAGCAGATCTATGCAGATAAGAAGAGCAGGAGCAGGAGGAGCGGGTGAAACAGAAGGATCAGTGGAAGGCGGAGGAGTGAAATGCGGGGGGCGACAGCGACAAGGGAGATCTCGGATCCGCAAAATTGGCCCGCGCTGGGGCGAGCGCAACATTCTGAACGACGAGAGCACAGCGCCGATCCTGAAACGAGGCCAAAGTTTAAACGAAATCACCGCTTGGAACAAACACCAACAGCGCTCCTGTCGGCAACCCGCGCATGAAACACCATGTGTTAAAATACGATGCGTAAGAAACCATCTGCGGGAGAAAAGATGAAGTGACAGTCATTGACACATTGAGTGTATAGGTACACGATTCTCCCTTAAGCTTGCTCCTGAGAGGAAGGTCTGACAGGGCCGCCCATGCATTTCCTCGATACTGCGAGGGGGGGCCAGGTTCCGAAAGGGTTTACGACAAGGGCTCCGAAGCCAACCGCGCCTCTCTCTGCAACTTGGGATCTTCTCGGCACCCGCCGGCTTCCTGATTAGAAGTGTCGGATCGGGCTTGACGTGTTGAGGATCCTTGTTTCGGGAGGGAATCTTGGGCACTCCTGGCACGTCTGCAGGGGAAGCTGCGAGCTCGAGTTCGCCCGTGATCGAGGTTCGCCGCCGAATGTTGACGGTCCGGGTACTAATGTTCGACGGTCAAATTATCGTTGGACGTTTGCAGCGGGAGCTCGCGTCAATGTCACATCTGAGCCCGCCGTTTCAGTGGCGGCACCGCCATGCAAATTCGAGTCTTGAGTCTCCCCGACACCAGGCGAAGGTGCAAGCCAAACAAGTGCTGTCGCTCTCAATGCACCAGCCGTTGAAGAACGGTATGACATTCGTTTGGCGATAGACCCAACCATATGCAGTTGATGAGCAGGGAGAGCGCATGTGATTCCTGCCATTGCGGCCTTCGGTGGAACTCCATATGGGGCATCTCAGCGTGTGAGGGGCATGCCAAAATGAGCGGCGGGGCGCATGTGATTCTTGCCACTGCGGCCTTGGTTGGAGCTCCCTGTGGGGCTGCAAAACATATCACGGACGTGCCAAAATTGGCGGGGGGGGGGGGCGCACGTGATTGTTCTCATTGCGGCCTTCGGCGGAGCTCTCTATGATGCCGCGAAACGTGCGAGGGGCGTGCCAGAATGCGCACGGGGTGGCGCATGTGATTCCTGCCACTGCGGCCTTCTGTGGAGCTCCCTAAGGTGCCGCGAAGCGTGTGAGGGGCGTGCCAAGATGGGCGGGGGGCGCATGTTGCGGGTGGGTGGGATGATTGCGCGAACAGCGGAGTTGACGACCTCAAGGTCGGAAGGGTGAACTGCACCACGTAGATTGCCCCACGCTCATGCACTACATAATATATGGCACAAGGTATTTTGCGCAATATAGAGCGCCAGTGACACAATGCCTGAGGTCATATTTCAAGACGAACCTACACGGTGCTGTGGCGAAACCCTAAAACTGAAACGTGACGCCCTCCATCTTTGTAGTAAGCGTGGCACGTGTTCAAGAATGATCTGCGCGGCGCTAAGGCGAAACGTATGATTTGAAGACGCACCGCCCTCTATCATTGTAGCTGTGGCATGCGCTACGCGACGTTTAGGCGTGAGCCAACTTCTGCAAAGGTAGACGCCCCATCTCTCTGAGCGTTGCAAACTTGTAGCACGAATGCGCGCGACTCTAAGGCGAGATGCACGCTTTGACCGCCCCCCATACATTGTTGTGATTGCTGCGGGCTCTCGTGGCGATTGCGCGTGGCACTAAGGCGATGGCCCAATTTAGAGCAGGAGCCGCCTTCCATCCGCCTGTATGCTGTAACCCTCCATAAAGAGGGCCACATGCGAACCCTACCCATACCCCCCCACGAAGTGACCCCCACCCTCCCACTCAGAAATCGTGGGGGGTAGGGGTAGGGTTCGCATGTGGCCCCCTACTCCAGCCTCAGGAGCATCAAGTGTGGGGATGCGTCTGGCGACACGCCCAGCTTGCCCTGCCGACACGCCCGGCGGCGCAGCAGGGAGAAACCATGTTTACGTACTGGAGGACTGGGGGATGCGGAAGTGACGGGCGCCGTGAGGAAGCGGCCTGAACGAGGGAGGCGGGGAGGGAAGAGATAGAGTTAAGTCGGGCCTGTCCCTCTAGAGGTTGAGTTTTCAAAAGTAGTCAAACAGTAGTTTGGGGACGATTTGTTGAGCATTGTTTTGCCATTTAGGGTGTATGTTTGACTTTTTCGTCTAAAATCCCCCTGTAGGGGACAGGCCAGATTTAAAGATAGAGGTGGGAGGGAGGGAGGGAGGAGGGAAGAGGGGAGGCTGGACGGAGGCAGAGGCGGGAGAACGGAGGTGCAGCAGGGGGGGAGGAGGAGGGCGGGTGCAGCAAGTGGGGAGCAGCGGATGGAGAAGCAAGGAGGGCGCAGCAAGAGGGAGGCGGAGGTGGAGGATGGGAGAGAGAGGAGCAGGAGGGAGGAGGTTGGAGCAGCATAGGCAGCAGGAGGGAGGTAATGGCGATGACAGCGACGACAGTGGGATGAGGAGAGGGCATCTGGAGAGCACATGACACCTTTGTCGGCTTCCCGCAATGATCCTCTGCCACCGCCAGATGCATGTGTTTCACTATAGAGTTCGTGGAAGCGTTTGGTGGCTTCTGCATTGTCGCTGTCATCTCTCAGGAGACATGCCGCTCGACCTCCGCCGAGCTCAGAGCCTCCATTTGCCCTCGTTAATCTCGGGCGTCCCAATTCTGCATCGTTTGTGGTAGCTTTTGGTGGCTTCTGCATCGTCGCTGCCATCACTCAGGAGACCGCCGAGCTCGAAGCCCCCACTTGCCGTCGTCAACATCTCGGGCGTTCCTATTCTCAAAGGAGATCTCCCCGCGCCGCAGCCGTCTGGGGCGCAGTGGTCGTGCGGGCCCCCCTTTCAGGTTTCCCGCCTTGTCCTCCTCCTCCACCTCCGTCTCCTCCTCCTCCTCCCCTTGAACTCTTCTCTTGCATGTGTACTCGGCCTCGCTGGCGTCTGCTGCCTGAGGAAGTATGGCATGCGAAGTTGTTCGTGGATGTTTAGTCGGTGTGCGTCGACGTTAAAGTTTCGCTGCGGTGTTGTTCGTCAACGTTCGATCTGTATCAATTCTCCGTAGACTGCAGTCGAAGCTTGAATTTCGTTGTGTTGTTTGTCGATTCCCGTCGACGTTCAATTGAGCTTTCGACGATGTTCGATGAAATGCGATGTTCGTCAGTTCTTTGTTGACTGTTGTCGAGCAGTAGTTTTGACGACCACATCGGCGACGACGATCACGACCATGACCACGGGCGCGGCCACGACGACGACGACGACGACGAGGACGAGGACGACGACGAGGACGACCATGCAACACCGACGACGTCGCTCCGTCGGTTTCAGTTGGTGGAAGTTTTTGAGAACTGTCGCTGCCATGCCTGGGACGCAAGACGCAATTCGGGAAACTGATCGACTGGGAGGCGATCGAGCTCGGGCGCCCATCCAGCGGCCAGCTCGCGCAGAGGTGCATAAACATCTGTGGTCTGCCGCCACGCTCCCGCCTCCCGTCGACGTAGCGGCGGGGCAGCCCGGCAGTGATGCGCCCCGTCGAAGTGAGAGACTGCCTGCGCTCGCCTGCAGGATACAGTGCCGTTGTTATTACATGCTCCGCGTGCGGATCGTGTATCAAGCAGGCAGGGATGAAGCATTCAAAACAACGAGGAGTTCACGCATACATTTGTTCATAAAGCAGTCATGTGTGAAAGATCAGATAGGTACTTTAAAATCCTATGTGTTAGAAAAACTGCCCTGTAGAATCGCCAGGGAGGAGGCGACGCAGACGGCGGCTTTCCCTCCGCCCCGCGAGGCAGCACGCCCTCTGCGTGCGCGCGCCCGCCCCCCCGCGCTGTCCCTCGGTGGCCGCGGGGGCCGGGGCGGCGGGCTCGGCCCGAGGGGAGGCCTTCCTCTCGAGGCCGGCGCTGCGTCGGGCCTGCCCCCCCCTGCGCTGGGGCGGCCCGCGAGGAGACGACCATGGTTTTGGCTCTTGGAGCCTCGTTTTTGTTCTCGGAACCTCGTTTTTATACTCTCAGAACATAGCTCTTGTCCTTAGAACATTTGGAGGGCATTTTTGGCTCTTGGAACTTCGTTTTTGTTTTCAGAACCTAGTTTTTATTCTCAGAACATAGCTTTGGTCCTGAGAGCATCTGGAGGGCATTTCTGGGGTGTATTTTTTTTCCGTCGAAGATCCCTTTGTAGGGGGGCACGCCCGACATGACACTGGGGCGGCCCGCGAGGAGACGACCATAGTTTTGGCTCTTCCGTCGAAGATCCCTTGGTAGGGGGGCACACGCCCGGCATGACGCTGGGGCGGCCCGCGAGGAGACGACCAGGCGGGGCGGCTCCGCCGAGGCCCGGCCCTGGGCGGCTCGGCGCCGCCCTCGCCGCCCAGAGGGGCGCCTCCGCCACCGAGCCAACCGGCGCCCCCGCGCCCCAGAGGCTGACGAGGATGAAGGGGCCCTGAGACACACAAATAAATACACAACTAAAAGGATTCCCCATATTTTCCATATCTTCTGGGTTTTTGTCTTCCCCCCCCCCCCTTCCCATATTTTTTCACATTTTCGGGGGAAGCGACGATACATTGTGTCTGTATGTGTTTTTCCCTCCTGAGAGGAGTGCGTCGGGGGCCCCGCGGGGGAGCTTGGCGAGGAGGGCGCCGCGTGCGCGGCGGCCGCAGCCAACTGCGAGGCCTAAGTCGGGCCTGTCCCCTACAGGGGGATCTTCGACGAAAAATAGAAAATGCCCCCCAAAGTAGTCAAAAGATAGTCCAAAAATAGTCCGGGGACTATTTTTTTAGTATTTTTTACCTTCCTGGCGTATTTTGGGGTACTTCTTATTTTTCGTCGAAAATCCCCCTGTAGGGGGACATGCCCGACTTAAAGCCAGCTGCGAGGCGGTTCCAGTGGAGGGGCTGCGCGCAGGGGGCCCGGCGAGGCCTTCCCCGGGCCCGACGCGGGGAGGACGACGGGGACAGCGTCTCCAACGCCGGTCTGGACAGAGGGTTGCTGTTTCAGCCAGGGCGACGCCGACGGCGGCTCCGGCGACGACGCCTACACGGCGCGAGCGGGTCCGACAGCGGCTCCGAGTACGCCTCCGAGGATTCGGGCGACCCCGACCGCGCTGCCTGCATCGTCGAGGAACCTGCCCAGAGGGCTACGAGGATCGACGAGGTCATTGCTCTCCGGAGCAGCCGCCCGGGCTTCGGCGGCACCGACGGCGAGGACGACGAGGGGCCCAGCCCCGGCCCCCGGTAAGAGGCAGCGACCCGCCCGTGGAGTCCGAGAGCTCGCTCTCTGCAGGGCGCCTGGCCGCGGACATCGGGAGCCATGTCGGGGGCGCCCCCCCCCCTGGTTTTCTCCGTCGGTGGCTTCGGTCCGTTTGAGGCCAAGCTACCCAGGTCGTGGAGGCTGCTCGCTGTCTCGCTCGGCAGGGATGTGCCCCCCGACGACGATGCTCGAGGGCCCGGCTGCCACGCTGGCCGGAAGGCTGGCGTGGCGCCGCAGGCAGTCCTCTTCAAGGCACGGGCCCGCGCTGGCGGGGCCACGCGCCCCTGGGTTGCAAGGCGCCGCCCCCCTTCCCTTCTCCGCCTCTCCCCGCCTTTGTTTCTCTCTCTGCTTCTTTTTTATTCACCCCTCCTTTCTGTTCCTCGGGGGGGGTTATGAACGATGCTTTTGGCTTGTTTCCAACTCGATGACTTCTCCAGTGGGTCTTTGGCGCCGCTGGGGATGAGGCCTCCAGCCGGCATTTGATCTTCCTCCGCCCGGCAGAGCGCTGACGGAATGAGCAGCGAGCGAACCAGAAATTCTCGCAAGCTCGGCAGTCCCCTTCGAGGATAGAGGCTGCCCGTGTCGGCGTTCCCCCCCTCTTCCAGCAGAAAGGTTGGCGGAGAAGGAGCGCCAAGGCCGACCTTGGTAGTCCGGGGTGGCGAGAGTGCAGCCCCCCTCGTAAGCGGTGGGCCGCGACCGGTGTGCCCGCGGCGGGCGCAGGCCAACACCGAGGCCGTCCACTGACGCACGCCTGTTCCTGCCGCCGCCCCGCCCCTTCGCCCCCTTTCTCCTCTCCCAGACAGTGGCCGCACCCCCTCCCTCTCCTATCCCATCCTCCTCCCCTCCTCTCTCCCCCCCCCCCCCCCCCCCCCCGTCCCCCCCCTCTCCTCCCCTCCCCCCCCTCCCCTCCTCTCCTCCCTCCTCTTCCCCTCTCCTCCCCTCCTCCTCCCCTCCTCTCACCCCTCCTCTCCCCTTCCCCTCTCCTCCCCTCCTCCTCCCCTCCTCTCCCCCCTCACCTCCCCTCCCCCCCCCCCAGCCCCTGCCCTCGCCCCCGCGGGCCGCCGCCGCTCGAGCGCCCACGATGCCGCCGGAGGGCGCCGCCGCGGAGCCGGCGGGCGCCCCGGCGGCCGCGGCAGTGCGTCTCTCTTGGGCCTCTGGGCGGGTGCGATGGGCGGAGCTCGCGAGGAGGGCAGGTCGGCGGGCCCTGGCTCCGAGTTGGAGGCTCGGGGTGCGAGGTTTCTGGAGGCCTTCCTCGGTTCTCGGCGATCCATCTCTCGGGCCTCTGGGCGGGCCCGATCGGCGGAACTCCCGAGGAGGGCAGGTCGGCGGGCCCTGGCTCCGAGGTGGTCGGGGGTGGACAGACCTCCTACCCTGACACGTCGAGTAGTGAATTGGCCGTTTTCGGTTCGTGGGAGGGCGTCGCGGCCTCTGGGCGGCGATCCGTCTCTCGGGCCTCTGGGCGGGCGCGATCGGCGGAGCTCCCGAGGAGGGCAGGTCGGCGGGCCCTGGCTCCGAGGTGGTCGGGCCGAACGAAAGGGGGGGATAGGGAAAGGTGGGGTACGAAATCTGCTACGTGCAGCTGGTTTCGGCCCCGCCGCCGGACCCATTCCTCGATACATGCCCGGGCGCCTCCCGGCGCCGGGAAAATCAGCTACGGGAGGGCAGGCCGGCGGGCCCTGGCTCCGAGTTGAAGGCTCGGGTCGGGGGTGGGCAGACCTCCTATACCCTGACACGTCGAGTAGTGAATGGGCCTTTTTCGGTTCGCGAGAGGGCGTCGCGGCAGTGAGTTTTTGCGGGTCCAGCTCCGTGGGTTTCGGTCCCAGGCCGCTTCCTCCTCCTCCTCCTCCTCCTCCTCCTCCTCCTCCTCCTTCACTAAAGAGAGGTTTACTGAAGGGAGGTTTGTCCACCGCCGAGTTGGAGGCTCCAGGTGCGAGGTTTCTGGAGGTCTTCCTCGGTTCTCGGCGGGGGTGTCTTCCAGCAAGCAGTGGCGAAGCGCCCTGGCTTGCCTAATGATGGGCCCACCAAAGAGTGGTGTAAGAACCCGTTGTCGTCGGCACGAAAGGTTCTTTGATGATATTGTCTTGTTTCACCACACATCGGATGCATGTCCTAAGAGCATGCTTCTGTTATTGGACATTCAGGCTTCTAAGGAACAAATCGTGGTATAGGCCTATAGGCCATGCCGGGACGGCCGGTCCCTGCTGAATTCCAGCAGTTGCGCCTCACCGAGGGCATTCCGGAGGTGTCCTTTTCGTCCCGAACGGCCGTTGGGGAGCCGACTTAGGACTCGGGGATGGACAGACCTCCCTTTAGTAAAACGTGGTTTAGTGAAAACGACCTCGGGCCCAAACCTGGCGGGCGCAAGCCTGGAAAATCACGGCCGCGGCGCCCTCTCGAGAACCGAAAACGGACAATTCACTAATCAACGTGTCACTGTTAGGAGGTCTGTCCACCCCCGAATGACCAGAAAGCCAGAGGGCGCTGTGCGGGCTGGAGCGGCGCAGGGCGAATACATCGACCTGCAATCGCTCACGGATCGCTGCTAGGGGCCCGATCGTTTGCCTTGCCCAGCACGGCATCGCACGGGTGCGGCATCGCAGGCCTATCGCCGATCTGTCGGCGACGTATCGCCGATCCAAGCTCCCTGCGCCCCCCCCCCCCCTTCACTGAGTCAGAACAGACGCCCAAGCCCCAAAAACGCGAGGGCCAAGGCAAAACGCAGGCGCCTCGAGACTTCGGGGAGGGAGAGTTTGGGGTAGGGTTTTGCCAGGGGCGACGACGACGAACGCAACACATATACCGAAATCTTTGACCGATCTTCGAATCCTCGGTGAATCCGCGATTTTGGGGTTGGGGATGTGTTTTTTCGTGGTCCCCCCTGGTCCCCCCCTGACGTTAGCCCCCGGCGGGGGCGGCACACAGGATCGCCACGATGGCGAGGGGGTGCCGAGAGGCACGTTGCTGTTACCGTTTTCGGCGGTTCTCTGCGGTTCTCCAGCCTCGGGATGTTTTTCGGAAGCTGCTGCGCCTCGGCGAGAGCGTTCTGGTGTGTCCGAGTCATCCAGAGAGGCCGCCGTAGACCCGAGAAACAAGTGGCACGTGTGCCATGGCTCTTGCACAAAAAGGAAGGGGGAGGAGGAGGATGTGGAGGAGGAGGGGGGGGAGAGGATGCCAGACATCGCAGAAGGAGTGAACAAAACAGGGCCGCAAGAGGGGCTCCAGAGGGCGAGCGCGAGGAGACTCCAAGGGCCGTCCCCCGCAAGATGGCTTCAAAGACCTTTGACGGGTTCCCAGGAAGCCTCCAACTGACGCCCGAGAAGCCTACAGAGGGTTCCAAGGGGAGGCCTCCAGGGTCCAAGGAGGGCTGGAAGAAATTACTGAGCGGACTCAGCTGCTGGGGGCTCGCGGTGCAAAGTGCGCGGCGGCCTTGTGTTGCGAACGCTTGTCCAAGGCAGTCGCTTTGCACGCAGAGTCTGTCGGGTGTATTCTCGGGGGCCGGCTATGCGCCACTTGAATGGGGGCCCCCCCCACAGACCAGACTTTCGGCCCGGGGCGGCGGCGGCGACGACGACGGCGACGACGGCGGCGGCGTCGGTGGCGACGGCGGCGACGGCATCGGCGGCGTCGCGGGATGAGAGAGGGGACGGGTAGGGAGGGCGAAAGGGGCAGGGCTGAGCGGGGGTGGCGAGAGGGCCGGCGACGGCGGCGACGGCGTCGGCGGCGGCGCGGGAGATAAGAGGGCACGGGCAGGGAGGGCGGCAGGGGGAGGGCTGAGCGGGAGTGGTCGGGGCGGAGGGGGCACTGGGCGGGCGCTGGAGCCGCGCGGGGGCGCTGAGACGGCGC
>CAUYUJ010001527.1:10000-37500 GCA_963575745.1 Prorocentrum cordatum | reverse complement strand
GAAACCCTCGCGCCTTATGCGAAGTTTTTGCTGGGTCCTCGGGGAAGGCCTGGGAAACTTCTCAGAAGTTCGGGGGACTTCGAGCCTTCTGAGAAGGCCCGCCCCTTCTCACCTCCCCCCGCGCTCGCCGCCAATAAAAGAGTGCGGACGTCCAAAGTGAGGGGCCCATTTTGAGTAGGAACCCCCATTCCATCTGTGCAGCTGCTCCTCACCCTGGTCAGTCTGGTCACAGGCCGCAACATCTGACCGAGTCTCGGGCGAGAGCCGCGTATTGAGCACGAAGCGGCATTCACACTTTAGCTGATTGAAGCGTTGGCAAGAATGCGCGCGACGCGAAGGCGAGAGCCGAATTCTTTGGGAAACCACCCCCTCCATCCGTTGAGGTGATGGATGTTTGTAAGGCCAGGATGCGCCGAACTGGAGCGAGAGCCGCGTGTGGGAAACCAAAGGCCCTCCATCCATGTAGCCGTTTGATATTACATAGCCTTACGCTTCAGGGTTGTATAATTCAATTTGTATATATATATACACATATATGTACACTTCTATATTATATGTACATGAATATCAAGCGAGACGCTCAGCCTGGCCTGCGGACGCGCGCCCCTGGCGGTGCGACAAGGGGGTGTTCATGGGACATGGAGGAACGAGGAGAAGGTACACGATGGAGGATGAGGAGAGCACTGGAATTTGAACCTGAAGAAGAAAAATACCATAAACATAAAAACTTGTGGCGCGCCGCGCGGATTTCTTGGATCCGCGCTGTGCCCCCCTGGCGGCGCCTCCGGCGCCGCCCCTGGCGCGCTCCGCGCGCCAGGGAGGGGGGTCCAGCGCAGATCTAAGAAACCCGCGCGGAGCGCCACAAGTTCATGTTTATGCCGTTATTTCCTCTCCTACAAGGGCCCCAATGGGGGCCAGCTGGTGCCCAGAAGGTGCCATACAGGGCCCCTGCAGGGCCTTTCTCTTCACCCCCCATTCGGGTCACCCCCCACTGCTACCCGCCCGAGAGGGGAGGAGGACGTCGAGGCGTCGTGCAGAAGTACGCCCGCTTCGGGCACAGGGGGCCTCACAGATCGGCCCAGGGAGCCTCACAGTCCGGCCCCGGGCTCTGGGATCATCGAGGGCAAAAGAGCCCCTAACCCTACTTGACACGATGGAGACGTGGCCTCTCTCGGGGCCCTGCCTCTGCACTAGGGATCAAGAATCTGGGCGGCGTCGTTCGATGCATCTGCAGAAGAGGCCCCCTATCTCTCTAGAACGTTTGCGTTCCTCCTAGCTTAGGTCCCCTCTCAAAGGACTAGTGGTCCCTGCATTGCTAACCATGGAACCTCACAGATCGGCCCACGGGCCAGGCTCCAGAAGTCGGCGGCCACATGCGAACCCGACTCCACCAACCCATGATTTCTAAAGGGGGGGGGTCATTTCGCTCGGGAGGTCCCGAACGAAGTGGACCCCACCTCCACCCTTGGAGGTCGTGGGGAGGTGGTGCGGGCGGTCCACATGTCGTGCGCGCCCCAGACCCTGGAGGCGTGGGAGGCACGGTGCCCTCGACCTCCAGCGGGCTTCCGCTCCAACGGGGACAGGTATCGGCGGCGGGCGAAGGGGGAGAGGAAGTGAGGAGGACCCAGAGATCCGAGGATACGACTCTGTTCAATCTGGCGTCTTGTCTTGGAGCTCGGCCTCTGGATCTGGCGCCCCCGTCCACCGCCCCAGGATCCCAGGATTCCCCTTGCCCCGGGCCCTCCCGACTCGGGTCGCCTCCCACAGGGGTCGCCTCCCACAGGGGGGCGGGGGAAGGAGGCAGAGGGGAGCAGAGGGGAGGAGGAGGAGGAGGAGGAGGAGGAGGAGGAGGAGGAGGAGGAGGACCCAGAGATCCGAGGATACGACTCTGTTCAATCTGGCGTCTTGTCTTGGAGCTCGGCCTCTGGAGCCCGTCATCGGGCCCGGGGGCCAGCAAACATGGATCCGGGGCGAAAATCCCTCCCCGGGAAGTGGTCGAGACCTGTGGGGCCGTGGATTGAGCAATCAGGTCGGCGGATGTCCGGGGAGAAGGCCTCAGAGGGCTGCGGGACTTCTCCGAAGCCCTCTGGCCTTTGAGAGGTTTTCTGTGTCTGCGGGGAAGGTTTCGAATGCTTCTCAGAAGGCCGGTGGGCTTCTGAGCCTTTTGAGAAGGCCCGCCCCTTCTCACTTGCCCTCGCCGCCGAACGGAAGAGGCGAGGTTTCCCCGCTCCACCTGGCACCACCACCCCGCAGTCCAGCCCGAGGCCGCCGCAGCTGCAGGCCAGCCCGAGGGACAGCCGGCGGCTGCGGACGAGGACGCGCAGCAGGCGCAAAAGCGCACTCGGTTCTCCCGCAGGAGTTTGGGGGGGTCCGGGCGCGGGTCCGCTCCAGAAAAGCAGGAGGAGGAGGAGGGGAAGAATGAGGAGGGGGAGAAAAAGGAGGAGGGGGAGAAGGAGGAGGAGGAGGAGGCGGAGAAGGAGGAGGAGGAGGAGGAGGAGGAGGAGAGAGAAGGAGGAGGTGGGGGGGATGAAAAGGAGGAGGAGGAGAGGAGGAGGAGGAGGCGGAGGAGGCGGAGGCGAAGGAGGGGGAGGAAGAGAGGAGGAGGAGGAGGAGATGGGAAGACGACGACACGGAGAAGTCGTGTGAGGAAAAGGAGGATCAGGAGGAGGTGGTCTTGCATCTCCGAGGGCTTGCGGGGCTTTTGGGGTGCGCCAGCTTGCTCTGGGGTGGACTGCAGGAGGAGCAGGAGGAAGAGGAGGAGGAGGAGGAAGAGGAGGAGGAGGAGTAGGAGGAGGAGGAGGAGGAGGTGCAGGTTCAGATGCAGGTGCAGGTGAAAGTGCGGGTGCAGGTGCATGTGCAGGTGGATGTGCAGGATGAGGAGGAGGAGGACCAGGAGCAGGAGCAGGATCAAGAGCAGGATGGGGTGAAAGGAGGGATTGAGGCAGGAGGAGGAGGCTCACGGGTAGGAGGAAAGACAAGGAGGTGGAGGACTCTTTTTGACCCTTCCATCTCCCTTCTTTGTCTTCCCCCTTCCCTCGCCTCTTCTTATGATTTGTCTTATCATTATTTTTCGTCTCACCATTGCCCGTATTATGTATATGATTACCAACACCATTCGTATCAGTCGTAGTATTATTCGTATTGCACTTTTTGTTATTGTTATTCGTATGCTCAGTACTATTACTGTAGCCTCCTCTCCCCCTCACCCCAGCCGCCACCTAAGAGGCGGGATTGGGGGTGGGTGGTAAAACATGCGGGCCTCCGTCGGCACAGGCAGGGCGGCCGTGGGCCACCTTGGCATACCAGGCCTTACGAGCCGCGCCGAGGGAGCCCTCAGACCTCCCTCCTCGGGAGTCGGGCCGCACCTCCCCCCCCCCCCCACTGGTTCCCACCTCCTTGCGCTTCCCCTGCCCGCTGCACTCACGCGGCCGCGCGCGTCTTCCCTTGCAGCCACCTCGCCCAGGTTCCCCTCACCCGCGCCCCCCCCCCCCCTGCCGCAGGGCCCCCCTCTTCCGTTGCGCCGCGGCCGCGTCGCACCGCACCTGGGACCTGCACCTCCTCGGGCGATCGCAAACATGGGCCAGGGGGGCGTGGATTAGCGACGGGTCCCGTTCCCATAGGGAGTGATTTCCGCCGCCGAACGATGCGGCACCGGCCGCGTTCTGGGGAGGGCACCTCCCCCGATCCATGGATTTGGCGACCGCGCGCCAAGTCCATGGATCGCTGCTCCATGTTTGCGCGCCCCCGACATGAGCACGCCGACGGGGTGTGCTGAAGGTGCCCTTGGCCCGTGTCCTCAGTTTTTCGCTCGATTTAAAAGCTCCTGGGGCCCCCGTGGGCCTCTTTTCTCGGGGCCCCTCAAGCAAGGGATGCCTCGTGGTGACCTGGGCCGTTCAGGGCATCGCAGGCGCTGTTTTTCTCGACACCAGAGAGGGTGCGCAGGGGTGGTTCCTGCACTCGGCCGCTATGCGCGCCTCTCGTCCGGGGCATGTCGGGCGTTGCATGCGCGCCTCTCATCCAGGGCATAGCAGGCGTCCTTCCCGACACCACAGGGGGTGCGCAGTGGGAGGTTCTTGAACGCGGCCGCTATGCGCGCCTCTCGCCCAGGGCATGGCAGGCGCGGCATTTTGGTCGATACCAGAAGTGGTGCGCGGGGGGTGGTTCCTGAGCGCGGCCGCTATGCGCGCTTCTCGTCCAGGGCATAGCAGGCGTGGCACCTTCTCGACACCAGGGAGGGTGCGCAGGGGGTGGTTCCTGAACTCGGCCGCTGTACACGCCTCTCGCCCAGGGCATCGCAGGCGTGGCACTTTCCCCACACCAGGTAAGGTGCGCAAAGGGTGGTTCGTGAGCGCGGCCGCTACGCGCGCCCTTCGCCCAGGGCATAGAAGGCGCTGCATTTTGTCGACAACAGAAGGGGTGCGCAGAGGGTGGTTCCTGAGCTCGGCCGCTACGCGCGCCTCTCGTCCAGGGCACATCAAGCGTGGCATTTTCTCGATACCAGAGGCGGCTCCTAGGAGGTCACTGAGCTCGGGCGCTCAGCGCGCTTCTCGCCCTGTGCATAGCACTCGCGGCGTTTTGTTCACATCGGATGGGGTGCGCCGAGGGTGGCCGCTGAGCGCCGCCGCTATGCGCGCCCCCCGTCCGGGGCATAGCAGGCGTGACACCGTCTCGATTCCAGAAGGGGGTGCGTTGGGGGTGGGGTGTCTCAGACTGTAGGGCGAGCGGCAATTCCCGGATGCCCCAGGGATGCACAAGCGGGGGGGCGCGCTAATTATCATCACAATCGAGTGCTGTGACCACCCTGGCTCATGCCGGCTCAGGCAGCTCGATACGTGAACGCGGGCGACCGCCGATGACTCTCCGTCAAAGGTAGGTTCTCTGTCATGGCGCCCAGATGCGCCATGGCCGCCTTGCCAGCTTTGCGCGAGCAGCTCAATAGCACAATGCTACAGATGGGCGCCGAGGAGAAGGTTTGCGCGCGTGTGTTGTCAGGCATGGGAGCGTTTCGGTACACAGCGCATCTCATGCTTATCAGCGGCAGCTTCTGAATTGGTGGCCTGAGACGCTCTTCGCCAGGTGCAACAACTTGCCGCGTCAACAAGGCGACGATGATGCAAGCAGACAGTGCCTGATGCGGTATCTGCAAGACCCTCTCTCTGGTGGATTTTCGCGAGACGTTTCTGCTCATTTGCCAGAGAGGAACGGAGCACGCGACGGCCTGCCGCCAGAGAAACCCTGGCGAGATCACGAGGCCGGAATCGCGGGCGGCGGCCCAGAATCTCTTTCAGTAGCCACTTCCCCGAAGGCCACGCCCGCGAAGCCCGCGCCAACGAAGGCGTCGCCCGCGCAGGCTCTTACTCCGCAGCGGCATCCTGCTTTTCCGCTTGCTTCCTCTGTTCGCGCCTCAGTTGCGTTTGTACTTGCAAGCGTTTCCTCCGCGCCCGTTCCGTCGCGCGGCCTTTGGTGGCCCCAGTCCTCTCTTGCCGCGCCGCATCGTTTTCCGACGGGATGAAGGCGCTTGCCCGCGTCCTCGTGCCGGCCGTGAGTCGAGATTTTCCATCGAAGGGCATTCGGGGACAATGCCGACAGCGCACGCTTGCGCCTCGTCGTCTTCCACGCGCAGTTCGGAGACTTTCCGTCAAAGTGATGTTTAGGCTATCGCAGCATGCGCGCTGCAGCGCGGGCTCGGCTGAGAACGAGCCCGGTGCAAAATCTCCACCCTCTGCCTCTTTTCCACGCCGTTCTCCTCGCCCCCGCCCGACGACGAGTGCGACGACGAGTGCAGCAAGCTAGTCGGCGATGGGTGCAACGGCGAAGACGACGACGAATACGATCACCAATACGACGGCGAGATACGACGACGACGAAAAAGAAACATACGAGTACGACGACGAGTACGGCGAGGAGAAGGACGAGCGCGACGAGTACGACAAAAACGACGGCGACAACGAATTCGTATTATCCGCGCTGGACTCGACGACTACGGCGACGACGAGTACGTCGACAAATGCGACGACGAGGACGACGGCGAATACGACGACGAGATACGACGAAAGGTACAACGATTACTACGACGAATACGACGACGAGGCCGACGACGACGTCTTGAACGGTCGTTCGGCGTCAGTGGTTTATTTTGGTTGGTCTCGTTCGTTTGGTTGGTTGTGTTGGCTGGTTCGTCTAGCTGGTACCGGTCGCGGTGGTAGTAATAGTGCGGTGCGCACATGACATAACATAAAGGATGTAGGTTTCCTCGGCAGCGTCATTTGTCAAGGGCGGTAGCCCTGCGCACAGCAAGGAATGCGCTGACACCCCCGCCGCCCGTCAAAAACAGTGCAACGTGCCCGCGGGCCTCACGAACATGACTCAAGACGTTGCTGTTAAGTGTATTTCGCAGTGTTTTGAAAATTATGGCAGCACGGCCGCATCGGGTTGGCCGCGCAAGCTCCAAATGTGGAAATTAAGTGCGGTTTATATTGTTTCTGGACAAGTATGGCGGGGGCAAGCCCGCATGGAGTCGGCATGGTTCCGGGTTGGCCGTTGGCCGGGTCGGGTAGGGGGTGTATAGTAATAGGGAGCACTGATGAACTGCTCCGCGAAGGGGAAGCAGGAGGTTGGAAGAGGGTTTCTTCTGGACCAACTTACGCCCAAAGGGCTGGTGGGATATGAATTGTTGGCGCTCTGCGCTGGTTTTTTGCATCTGCGCTGGGCCCCCCTCCCTGGCGCGCGGAGCGCGTCAGGGGCGGCGCCGGAGGCGCCGCTGGGGGGCCCAGGTCAGATTCAAGAAATCCGCGCTGTGCGCCGGAAATTTGTATTCATGCCTTTTTTCCGTGTTCAATTCCCACACATGCTCGCGTCGCGAAAAATCACGACGGAGCGTGTCTGACAGATTTCGGCCTCTAGGGGCCCCCGCGGGGCCCTGGGGCCGCCAGAAGACGACTCGGGATGAAAGGCCAGCCTCCGGGAAAGGGGCGGGATCCCGTAGGGGTTTTACCCATCTAAAAACTCCAGACGCAAGTCAGAGGGGGGGGTTGCAGCTCGGCTCGTTTCGGATGTTCCAGTCAGGGACAACGTCAGAAGAGATCGGGTCAGAGGGGAACGCCTCGACCCTGAATCGCCCTTTTGTAGCCGATCAGGGACCGACGGCCCCAGCCCGCCCAGCAACGCGCGGGTTCACGGTCGGGGCCCTGCATTCCCGATCAACCGGCGATGTGTCGACGATTCCAGGACGATGTCCCCCCTCGAGCCGGTCCCGCCCTGACATTGCCCCACATTCAGAGGAGGCGGGGGGGGGGGGAAAGGGTCCTTGGTCCCCTTCGGATGCCGCGCGCAGGCTTCGCGGGCTTCACTCTGCGACGGCACAGGGCAGAGGCTCCTCCCTCATTGTGGGGCGACTGCGTCGGGGACGACGAGGGTGGAGGGGCCGAACTGGGCCGCCAGAGGGCCACAACTTCGCCGAAACACTGGGTGGAAACCGCCGGACCTGGCGGGGGATGGCAGCCAGCCAGTGGCAATGAGAAAGGATGATAGAGGGGACGAGGTGAAGAAAGGGAACAAGAGGAGGAGGGAGGAGGAAGAGGAGGAGGAGGAGGAGGAGGAGGAGGAGGAAGAGGAGGACGAGGATGAGGCGCCCGAACATGTCCGAAAGATCGCAGGGGAGGACGAAGAGGAGGACGAGGACCAGGAGGAGGAGGAGGAGGAGGAGGACAAGGAGGAGGACGAGGACCAAGAGGACAACGCGAGGAGGACGACGACGAGGAGGAGCATGAGGATGAGGACGAGGATTGGGGAAAGGAGGAGGACGAGAAGGAGGAGGAGGAGGAGGAGGAGGCCCGAGGAGGAGGAAGACGACGACGATAAGGAGGATGAGGACGACGAGGAGGAGCACGAACACGAGGACGAGCTCGCGGAGGAGGGGGACGAGGAGGAGGAGGAGGAGGAGGAGGAGGAGGAGGAGGAGGAGGAGGAGCAGGATCTGCCGCAGGAGGGACGCGGCTGGCGCAGCGCAGCCCGCGGACCCGCCGCCCGCGCCGCCCGCAGAGGCGCCCGCGCCGCCGGAGGCGCCCACGGCCGGGGCCGGGGCCTCCTGCTCTTTGCCCTCCCCCCTGGCCCTCCCTGGAAGAAGAAGAAGGAGAAGCGCCAGACGCACAAGCTTGTGGCGTGTTCTCTCTTCCTCTGCTCCCTCCTCTGCTCTAGGCCCTTCCTCGTGCTCTTGACCCTCCCTCTCCTGCTCCTCCCTCCTGCGCCTTTTGCTCCGCCTTCGTCTCTCTTCATCTATATGCTCTATATATATATATAAAAAAATTATGATGTGTACATGGTAATGTTGTTTCTCTGTCGCCTCCGCCTCGTCGTTCCCTCCTTTGTCCCTCTGTCCTTCGTAGCCATTGTGGCTCGAGGCGCACTGCAGCGCGCGACAGTCCCATTGTTCGAGCTGGGATGGCGATGTTTCCCTCGGCTGGAAATACTCCAGCTGGTCGCTTCTTCGTGCCCTTGAAGATGTTACGGGCGGGGTCGCCGCTGCAGGCGATCCAGAAGTTTTTCTTTGCTCAAGTGCGCAGCGCTCTGCCGTGCGGAGGCGCGCTTGCGAAGCAGCTGATCTTGGTCTGTCCTCGGCACGCGCCGAGGTGGCGCAGCTGAAGGCCAACACGGCTGAGGCCCACGGACAGTTAGCGGCCTTCGAGCTGGAGGCAGGTAGCTTTGAGCTCGACGATGCCGCGGAGGAGCTCAGGCGTCGGCTGCAGCTCTTCCTGCCGGTGCTCGCTGCCGGCCTGGCGGGAGCCAGATTCGGCGGCGAGGCGCGTGCTCGCAGTATTCTGGCGTCGCGCGACTTCGGCGCGCTGGCGCCTCGCGGAGCGCGCTGGACCGGCTTCCGCGCGAAGGTCGAGCTACGGCCTTTGGCGCTGTGCTGGAGGAGGGCAGTCCTGTCTTCATCCCTGGAGCTGGCCGCTGGGTGCCGGTCGCCCCCGTCGTGGGAGTCACGTGCAGACGTAGCGCGGTCGCCCTCTCCTCCCGCTCGCCTCGCCATGCCCTCACCAGCCAGGGCTCGGGCGCGGCGTCGGCATACCTCTCCGAGGCGTACAATGGGGGCCAGGCTGATGGGCGGCAGGGACTGCGTGGAGGCGAGTGCGGCCGATGCTGTGTCGCAGGAGGCCCGCGTGGAGGCGCCCAACGAGGAGGAGGTGCCCGAGAGCATCTCCGAGGGCATCTTCGCCGAAGGGCAGGCCGATCCCGAGGTGTGCCGCGGGGCCTGCCACCCGGCCCTGGCGAGGGCCACTCATCCGCATAAAATTTGCCGCGTTGGTTGGATCGCCGTCTTTCGGGGGTATACGTCTTCCTTGGCTGTAGAGTCGTGCTTCCGCGGCTGCATCGTTGCTTCTGAGCGTCGGGGTCTCCTGGCACAGCGTCGGCGCGCATTGAATGTGATTGCCGCCGAGACTGCGCTGTCGTTCGGTTTCGTGAGCTCGGCTTATGCGAGCCGGCCGTGAGGCCAGCGGATTTCGCCAGCACGTGAAGGAAATGTCTCGCTCGAGGGCTCGCCCGCCTTTGGGGGCGCATGTAGGCACCACCCGCGTCGATATTGACAAATCCTTCTTCTGTTGTCATTCCTGCTCCTCCCTCCTGTTCCTGCTCTCTTTCCCTATTCTGTTCCCTCCCCTGGGCCAGACGCTTGTCCGCAGCTGAATTGGTTCGTTCGCTCGTTCGCTCTTCCGTTCGTTTTTCTCCTCCTCTTCTGTTCGTCCTTATTCGCTGCTGGTGCGCCTTTGCCCGCGGCGTCGCGCCCTCCTGTCTATCGAGACATGCCTCCCTGGACAGGCCGATCCAGCTCTTGGCCTCCTCGCTTCCTCCTCTCGCTCTTTCCCTAGGGACCATTTTTGCGTGAATTCCTCATTACTGGGGTCCTCCGCAATAGTGGGGTCCCAGGACTTTGTTGGTGACCCCAGAGTCGTGGTCGGCCAAGAGGGAGCGATGACCAGGGAAGGTGGATTTGGCCGAGGCCAATAATGTCGCCCCCGACTTCATGACACCCTCCCCTTATCCTAGAGCGTCGCTTGGTTCCCCGCTTCGCATGCACATGCGTCGGGTCATGACTTGCGACCCCGAGTTTTGACGCCCCCCTCCTTGGACGCACCCGGCAGAAACCGAACACGAGGAAAGCAATCCGCCTTGGTTTCTCTCAAGCCGTTGGGCGCCTGGGTCCCGCCCTCCTCGCCCTGCCCCCCTTTCCCCCTTCGTCGCCCCCCCTTCACCAACGGGGGCACCTCCAGCGAGTGGGTCCACGATGCCCCCTTGAATTGGTGAGGCCAGGGCAGGGCGAGGAGGAGGAGCAGGAGGAAGAGGCGGATCCTCTTGCGAGGGCCGTGACCCACGCGGATCCGACCCGTTACCGCACAGGATGCGAACGTCCTTCGGATCCCCGGATTGCCCAGGCCGTTTCGGTGAGCCGTTTCGGTGTTTGTTTGTTTTCTTTCGTTGTAGAAGTAATCGTTCTCACGATCAAGTGGCAGTGTTTTTTTCCGAAGCATACGAAGACGGGGCAAACAAAAACTGTCGTTTCCAATCGGGTGTTGCTAAAGTGCCCCGGGCCCAGGGTGCCCCCAGGATGTCCAAGGAGCCCCCCACGGCCTCCAGAGCAGCCCTCACAGTGCCCAGGGGCCCCAGGGATTCCAACCTGGAGCAAAAAGCGGGGGGCAGGCACGCGCGCAGGCGGGGCGAGGGGCCAAACAGCGCATTCAAACAAGTGGAGGGGTGGCCAATGAAATCTAGGGCGACCGCCTTCCCGGTTCTCGGCCTCCCAGATGGTCTGGTACCGGAAATTTTCGGTAGCGATTTCGACGCACCCCGAATTTCGGTAGCGACCGGATCTTCGTTTGAGGGCGTTGAAATAGCGGATTTCAGAACGGTCTGATACCGGTATTGGGCGCTGCATTTCGGTATTTCGGTAGCGACCGATCTCTGCGGAGCGCTACCGAAAATTTTCGGTAGCGGACCATCAGGGCTCTGCCGGGGGCGTCCCAGGAAGTGGTCGCCCCCCGGTCCTCCCCGCCGATCCGAGGCGCCCGCGCCGCCCGCGCCGGCGCCCGCGGCACCCGCGCCGCCGGGGGCCGGGCCGCAGCCGCCGCCCGCCGGGGCCGCAGGACGCGTGGGGCCGCCGGCGGGGGCTCCTCCTCCTCTTCCTCTCCTCCTGCTCCTCCTCCTCCTCCTCCTCCTCCTCCTCCTCCTCTTCCCCCTCCTCCTCCTCCTCCTCCCCTCCTCCTCCTCCTCTCCTCCTCCTGTTCCCTCCTCCTCCTCCTCCTCCGCCTCCTCCTCCTCCTCCGCCTCCTCCTCCTCCTCCTCCTCCGCCTCCTCCTCCTCCTCCTCCCTCCTCTCCTCCTCCTGCCTCCTCCTCCTCCTCCTCCTCCTCCTCCTCCTCCTCCTCCTCCTCCTCCTCCTCCTCTTCCCCTCCTCCTCCTCCTGCTCCTCCTGCTCCTCCTGCTCCTCCTGCTCCTCCTCTGGGCGAGGAGGGAAGGGAGGAGGGAGGAGAGGAAGAAGGAGAGAAGAGAGCAGAGGAGGGAGGAGAGGAGCGAGGAGCGAGCGGAGCCGGCGGAGCTGGACTTCCCCGACCGATCCCCTTGGGTGAACCGCCAGGACCCTCCGAGGGAGTCTGCGCGCTGTCGGCAGCGGACGTGGCGGCCGCGGCCCAGCGCTGCCGCGGCGCCCTGGCGGCGGCTTTTCGCCTCGGCCTGCCCTTGCCTTGGCAGCGCCGGCCATACCGAGTGTGGCGCACCTCTTCCTCCTCCTCCTCTTCCTGCCTCCGTGACTTGCCCTTCCCATTCTTTACCCTCCTGCCTTCAGCCAGGGAGATCGAAATGGGCACCGAACGAGCGGTGACGAAGCCCAACAGCAGATCTTGCCCATTCTGAGCATGAGTCGCTGTCGGTGCCGCCGCGGCCTCTGCCACGTCAGATCTTGATTCGCCTGCCCGACAGCCGTTGCTGTTGTTTCTGGACGCCCCTTCCTCACACAGAACTCCTCCCTGTTGCGCCACCAAACTGTGTCGTGAAGGCGGTCCATGTGCGTCGCCTGAGACTTTCCCACCGTTTACGATCTTGAAGCTTGAAACGTCCAACCGTCACATGGATGCAGGGTGGGCCGTGCTCAAACTTGGGCTATCGCTTGGGCGGCACGCGCACCCGTCCTAAGCAATCAAACAATCACACGGATGGGGGGCGATTCCTTTTAAAAAATGGGGTTCTCGCCGGATATGTGTTTTGTTCGAAAAGCATCACCAGTAATTTTAAAGTGTGCAACAATTACACGTATAGAGGGCGAGTCGTTGTCGACATGGGGTTCTCGTTTAAGACGTTTTCAGTTGTTCATGACCCGGAGCCGAAAATGTTTGATGTCTCGCAGATCCCCACCAGCCTTTCTAACATCGATGCCCAGGCGAGTTGCCCTGATCAGGGAAGTGTAGAAACATACGGCGGAACCTACACGTGATTCAGCCGTTAAGCCGATTATTGGAATCAGCATACCAAGGCGTAGAGTTGCTAAGCTTGCCGTCAATTCAGGAGGAGGTGGAGGAGAAAGTCAAGAAGGAGGAGGGGAAGGAGCTAGGAGGATAAATGCGGAGGCGAGGATGAGAAGGAGGATGGGGGAAAGAGAACGGGATAGGAAGGGGCGACGGATCATATTCTTTTGAAATGGAGGAGGAGGAGGAGCAGCAGGAGGAATAGTAGGAAAAATTCGGAGGAGGAGGACGACGACGACCACGACGACGGCAGGAGTCAACCATGGAGGCCGTCGCGGCTATTTCGCTTCGAGAGCCTCTTGGACGCTGACTTCGTTCTGAGAGCCATGTTGGAGTCCCCTTTGGTTCATGTGGAAAGCTTTCGGAGACCTCTCATGGCGCCCTCGTAGCTGTCTTGGTGCCCTGCGGACCGCTTCGGCCCGGCCTCGAGGACCCCAGACATCCAACGTCGGCGGCGAGCGAGGGGGGGGAACGAGAAGGAGAACGCCTTCTCAGAAGGCGGCGGGACTTCTCAGAAGCCCCAGGCCTTCTGAGAAGTGTTCTGCGTCTTCGGAGAAGGCTCAGAAAACGTATCAGATGGCCAGGAGACTTCCGAGCCTTCTGAGGAGGCCTTCTCATTCTCAGTTCCCCCCCGGCTCGCCGCCAACAACGTCGGGCACAAAGTCAGGCGTTGGATCTCCGGGTTCCAAGAGCGGGCAGGATTGGACGGCAGCCCGCACAAGGGGGTGACGCGAATGGGTGGCCTTTGAAGAAGCGTCCAGAGGCTTCTACGCAGCCTTCTTGGAAGCCGTTGGGCGCTTCTAAGAAGGTCCCCTCCTTCAGTGGAGACCCATGCCAAGAAACACCCTGTTTGCCTCCAGGGTGCCCTGGGTTTCCTGGGTTCCGAGGGTTTGGCCATGGAAGGCGTGGCGTTCCCACACCAAGGAACGGACGTCATGGGGTCTCAGGCTTGGGCTTCTTGCGGAAGGTTCTTGTTGTAGGCCTCAACTGCAAGAAGAGCCCTTGCCTTCCTTAGTAGAAGGCTCCACCCCCTGGCGCCATCCCCTTGCGCGCGCCGCCAAACCAGACTGGACCACTCGCCCACCTCGTCCCCCTACTGCCGCCTTTCCTGCGCGCCGCCGCTGGTCCTCGGCTACATTTCCCAGCCCAGAGTGATGTGCAGTCGGACCGATGTATAAGATCGAGGTCGGTTCGGGGAGGATGCTCCAGTGTTCTCCGTATTTGTTGGATGCTATTGTGGCTCCTGGGGAGGATACCCTTGCATGCTCTGTCTGTTTTGGCCGACGCAGGGTCTCATGTTCTTGAGCGAGGTTCTTCTGGCCCAGGTCCGACCGTGCAGTAAGGGTCCTGAAGAAGGAACCCTTTTCGTTGGGGAGGGGCTCCGTGTTCCTTAAGTGTTTCACAGTTCGCTTCAGGTTTCCTTATGTTTTCGATGGGAAATCGAAGGTTAACTCATGGAAAAAAGGGGCCTCGTTCCTTATTTGGGGTTCCTTAGGTCAAAGCCCCGATTGTCCGCACCTCCGGGTCCAAGACTTCCTGCCTGGTCGCCGGGGACCCTCCGCCAGGGGCCAGGGCACGCGGCACCAGCGCGCGAGCGCGGCCGCGGCCGCGCGAGCCGTCGGGGAGAAGATGCCAGCCGCGGCGGAGGGAGGGGGGACAGGGGGAGGATGGCGCTCTGCTGCCCCACGCCTGTCAGGAGGGAAAAAAACAAACAGACACAATTAATCGTCGATTCCCCGAAAGATATGGGAAAATATGGGAAGTGGGGGGGGGAGAGACCAGAAAATATAGGGAAATATGGAGAATCCTTTTATTTCTGTGTATTTATTTGTGTGTCCCAGGGCCCCTTCAGCCTGGGAGGCAGGGGACCCTCGGACCCTGGCGTGGCCATATTCCTTCGCGCAGGGCGTTCTCGCCCGGATTGTTCAAGGCGCGCCTCTGCAAGCACGTCGACCTCGGCACCGCCTGATCCCGAGGCTGTGCCTCCCCGGCCTCGCTCTGAGGCTGCGCCCTCCCCCTGTCCTCCCCCTCCTTTTAATTCAAGCTTCGCGCGGCCCGCTTAGCTTCGACCGGGAGAGGTGCGCTCTGCACCCGCGTATAAAAAAAAGCGTTCTCGCCCGGCTCCTGGCCCCGGGACCCCCGCAGCTCGATCTGGCTCGAGCCTTGGCGCAGAGCGATGGGGTCCAGTGCGCTCCGTTCCTGTTTTGCGTTGCGGCGCTGCCCTCCTCTCCTGCAGCGTCAGATCTCGAGGTGCCCGGCTGAGGGGACGGGCCGAGAGCGGCCTCCTTGTCTGATGTCGGGCCTGTCCCCCATACAGGAGGATTTTCGACGAAAAATGAAAAATACCCCCAAAATAGTCAAAAAATCGTCCAAAAATAGTCTGGGGATTTTGTTTTTTAGTATTTCTTCTACCTTTTGGGGCATTTTTGGTGTATTTCTAATTGTTCGTCGAAACTCCCCCGGCGCGCCTCTCGCGGCCCACCTCGGCAGCTGCTGCACCGCGCGTGCGGCCGCGGTCCGGGCGCCTCGAGGGCGGCCCCCTTCAGAGGCCTTCCGGCGAGCGGGCAGAGCAGAGGCCTGGGGGTTGATCGGGGGTGGACAGACCCCCCAACAGTGACACGTCGAACAATGAATTGTCCGTTTTCGGTTCTCGAGAGGGCGCCGTGGACGTTATTTCCCACGCTTGCGCCCGCCAGGTTTGGGCCTCAGGTCGTTTTCACTAAACCACGTTTTGCTAAAGGGGGGTCTGTCCATCCCCGAGTTGAGCGGGCGAGCGTCAGACAGGAGGCGCTCTGAGACGGGCATCGGAGATGTCCAAACGAGATCTGCAGCGTGTCCTTTTCAGTTCCGAGTCGTCCGAAGATCAGGTGCAGAAATCTGGCGAGTCTGCTCCAGGTAAGGTTAGGGTTTTTTTTGTTCCAGGCGGGACACGTCCCCGGAGTCATCTGCAAGTTCGACGTCAGTTGACATCGGGATGTATTTCTCAGTCTATGGAAGCTTGTTTTTGTTGCCCTGGCGTGTCTGATTCCTCACCCGTTGCAAGCATGTGGCGGATGCCGATCGGTACGGTTGGGCCAGTCGTTGTTCCGCCACTGGGTACGACAACCTCCTGGATCAAAAAGTCCAGATCGGCCCTGAAAGGCCGTTTGCATCCCCATGAACTTGGAGCATCGACCCTCGATGGGGGGCTGGGCCCCCGATGGCAGGCATGGCCTCCGAGACGAGCCCAAGACAAGGCCGCGCGCCAAACAACTGCACGACGCCGCAGAGCAGCGATCACCAGAAGCAGAACGTTCTGTTTAGAATCGCGCGCTCCCAGACAAGTAAACACGCGTTGCAGAATATTCCAGACAACGACGATGCTTTCAAGCAGCATAACTCGGGCCATACATTGTATTGAAGTCTTGAGCGACATCGCAGATTTCCGATCGCCTCTGAAAATGTCAGGTCCTCTGGGAACGCGGTCGGACATTTTTTGAAGCAAGTCTTGGGCGGAATGCGAATTTCCAGTCGTCGCCCCATCTGGCGATTATAATATTCAAGGGGATGAGGCATGAATAGGAAATCCGCCATGGCGGTGTCTGCAACACTGCACTGGGGCCCCGCCGCCCAACGGGACACGCTCCTCGCCGACATTCCGCGACCTCTGCGGTCCGCACTTGTTGATCGGAGGGGGTTGGAGCACGGCAGGCTCGCGACCCCAGAGCGGCCGTTCACCGAAAAAGCACCGAGGCGTCCGCTTGTTTTCTTTGGTCGTTCGTTTCGGCAGGCCGTCTTCGGGCCCCGGGGACGTCAGAAGCGGCCCCGGGGGGAAGAGGCAGGTCCTGGGGAGAGGCTTCGATGGGTCCACGGCAGGCCTGTGCCGCGCCACGACGCCGCAGCCGCCGCGCGGGCGGTCAGGGTGGAACGCCGCCGTCGGCCGACACCGAAGGCTCTGCGCTGTCGGGTGGCCGCGATCGCCCGAGGAGGAACGGTCCACGCGGTGTGGGAAGCCGCCGCGCAGGCCGCCACGGCACGAGCCTGGGGCCCCGTGATCCTGGCAGAGGCAGCAGAGATCTGCGCCCCAAACGAACATGCCCAAAGCGACCGCTCGAAACTCGTCTGCGCACGCCCAAGATGCTACACGACCACGCCCAAAAAATGCCCCACGACCCCACGCGCCCGCCGTCCGCACGCAGGCCCGAGCTGGCACCCCACGAGCCGCAACAACAACAATCAAAGGGAACCCGACGCTTTCGTCCGCACGCTCCTCCTCCTCCTCCTCCTCCTCCTCCTCCTCCTCCTCCTCCTCCTCCTCCTCCCTCCTCCTCTTCCTCCTCCTCCTCCTCCTCCTCTGTTTGGCACTGCAGGCATTGCACGGCGCCTGGCTGTCCGTCCGTCCGTCTGTCTGTCTGTCTTCCCGGCTCTCTGAGCCGCGGCGCTTTGAGCTTCTTAGCTCGGGGACGCGTCGGCCACCGCCGCCCTCTCCCTTGTCGGTGGCCCTGACGAGGTTGGGGGAGAGGGTGCCGAAACGCGCCCAGAGTCCAGCAAGGCATGAGGGTGCAAACCCGACTTGTCTGGCTGATGCTCTGGGGGGGCCTGTGCTCAGGGGAGGCTGCAGCACCGCTCAACGATGTGCTGTTTAACCGAACCTGCAGGGTGGGCCCTTTCCCAAATCCGTGCTTCGGTGCGGATCGTAAGCGCGCCTCGTCTCCGTCGTCGTCATCGTCGGCGTCGTCGTGGTCGTGGTGCGTGTTGCTCTGCTCGGGATTATGTTTCCCTTATGCAGTGACCACCACCACCTCCTCTGTTTGGCCTGGCCCTCCTCTGTTTGGCCCGGCCAGGCCATGGCACCGATCCACGCCGGGAACAGAAGCCACCCCGCAGGCCGCAGCGGCACGAGCTTGCCGTGCGCTTCGGCGCGCTGGCCAGCCAGGCCAGGCCAGGGGCCGTGCTCGGCGATACTCAAGTTAAGTCGGGCCTGTCCCCCTACAGGGGGATTTTCGACGAAAAATCAAAAATACCCTCAAAATAGTCAAAACATAGTCCAAAAATAGTCTGGGGATTATTTTTGAGTATTGTTTTGCCTTTTGGGGGTATTCTTGGGGTCTTCTTAATGTTTCGTCGAAAACCCCCCTGTAGGGGGACAGTCCCGACTTAATACTAAAGAGAGTGATCGTCCGCCGGAGTGACTTTTTGGTGCGGGCACACTCAGGGCCACCAGATGGCTGAATGCGTCGCGATGGCAGCGGCCTGCGCGCTCCGATTTGGCCTCTCCGCAGCCCCCAGAAGTCGCGCGCCAGAGGTCACGCGTTTTACCTTGTGGCGCTCCTACGTGAAGCCGACGTACACTTCCAAGACCCCCGACGTCGTGATTCTTTCACAACGTCGATCCCCAGCTTGACCCCTTCCCTGGGACGGGTGTTTCATCCTGAGCCGTTGTTTGACGGTGTCGGGGCCCAGCAAGGGCCCCCGGAGGCCGAAAATAGCGAAGAGCCTCCCGTCGTGATTTGTGTCGCAGCACGAGGGGTCTTGATCGGATGCATCTCGAGGTCAAATTCTGACTTTGCCCTGGTCCGAAATCTGGTCGAATCTGTCGAAATCCTGCGAATTCCGGCCTAATCCCGCCTAATTTGGCTTACATCCCGCTTAATCCGCGGCCTAATCATGCGTAGCAGCTCCCCAAGGGGGCTTAATCCTCTTTAATCTTTCCGACGAAGATCTCCCAGTGGATGCCCCCTAAGCGTCGTGAGTTTGTTCAAAGCGCGAGTGGTTTGGCGCGCTGGCCGGCCCAGCCTGGCCCGTGGCCAGGCGCACACTCTGCGCGCAGCATGAAGTCGGGGACGCCCCTCTACAGGGGGAGCATCCCAGAATAGTCCAACAAGTAATGTTTCGATTTTTTTTTGGAATTGATTTTTTATGTTTAAAAAATGTCCCCGAAAATCCGCCTGTTGGAAGACATGCCCGACCGAAGCGCAGCCGACGCCGCCGAGGCCCAGCGAGGCGCCCCCGCCGGGCGGCGGCCCGGCGGCCGCGGAGCCGCCCGCGGCGGGCGAGCCGCCCGCGGCCGCCGGCGCCGCCGAGGCCGCGGCGGCGGCTCCGGCGGAGGCCCCGGGCGCCGAGGTGCCCAGGCCCGCGGAGGACCGCCACCTTCGGGCCGGACGAAAGGGGGGGATTGGGAAAGGGGGGGTTACGAAATCTGCTGCATGCAGCTGGTTTCGGCCCCCGCCGGGGGTCTATTGCTCGATACTGGGCGCCTCCGGTCCGGGAGGCGCCGGGAAAATCAGCTACGTGAGCTGAGTAGGGGAACGAAAAGTGGCATAAACAGAAAAACTCGGAGGTCCGCGCGGATTTCTCGGATCGGCCGGACCCCCCTCCATGGCGCGCGGAGCGCGCCAGGGGCGGCGCCGGAGGCGCCGCCGGGGGGCCCCAGCGCCGATCCGAGAAATCCGCGCGGACCTCCGAGTTTTTATGTTTATGTCTTTTTTTGTTCCCCTTTGGATGGCCGCGGTGGTGGCTGAGGGGATGGGGGGGTCAGGAGTGGATGTCTGGGCCTTCCAGGTGGGGTCGGAGCAGATGGGGTCGGAGGATCGCGCCGCATCGCCGATGCATCGCCGATGCGGCTCGGCGCGGGGCCCGATTTGCTTCACGCCGACGTCGCGGATTAATCAAAGACGTCGACGATGCATCGCCGGTGTATCGCCGATACATCGCCGATGCATCGCCGACACATGCGGCGCGATCCTCCGATCTCATTTTACTCCGACCCAATCTAGGAGGCCTCTAGGATGCTAAAGTGGGTTTTATCGGGCCTAATCTTAAGTGGGTTACAAGTGCCCTATGTGGCTTAGGACGATGAGGTAACTTCGCCAAGTGGGCCCCGCCACTTAGCCCAGATCTGTACGCCCTCAAGCCACTGAGGGCACGTGCAACCCACGTCGAGCTGGGTTATGCCGAATCGAACCCAGCTTAGCATCCATGTGTATCCCCCTTATCCTCTTGGCAACCACCGCGGCGACCGTCGAGGAGCATTCTCGACCATCTGGCAGAAAGCACGCACGAAGCCCGAGACAACAGGCACGGGGAACGGACGCCCGAGCGATGGCAAGAATCACCCCAGCCCAACCCGAAGGCCCGAGCTTGCCCTCCACTCCCAGTGGGGGCGGCGTCGGGGAGCATTGAGAAAACACAGATGGAGCCCGCACCCCCCCCCCAAACGAAGTTGGGGTCTTCGGGTTGGGTCGGGGTGGTCTGGCAGGGAGTCGTATTACACGACCTTCCTGGAGATCGTGCAATGGCAATTTTTTCGCAACAGGCACTTTCGCCCCGTTTCGGGCCCTGGGACCCTCGCAAATCGATCCTGCTCGAAGAATGAAGCAGACAAATGGGTTGCGGGGGCCCGGTCGTGATCTTTGCGACGACGCAGAAAGATGGGCCCGCGGAGGACCGCCAGTACTGCACGGCCCCGACCCCCTCGCGTTTTGAAATGATCACGATGGGAGGTTTTTCGCCACGTTCGGCTTCCAGGGACCCTCACTGGGCTTCGGAACCATTCAAAAACGGCTCAGGCTGAAAAAAACAGTCCCCAGGAAGGGGTCCAGACCTCGGGGGGTCGACGTCATGAAAGCATCACGACGTCGAGGGTTTGGGGGCCTTCTGCGTTTCGACCGATCCAATTCGATATCGATTCTTGCCAACTCGATCCGATTCGATTGCCATACTGCGACCATGCGATGCGGCCCCGATGCTCGCATGGCGCTGTTGCGCGTCCTGGGCCAACCGATCCGATTCGATTCCGGCTCCATGCAGATGCCGCCCGATCCGACGAACATTCCGATCCGATCTTGTCTCCCGATTCGATGCTGACTGATCCTGGGCGCCGACGCGCCCGGGCCTGCGGAGGACCGCAGGAGTAAGCATCGACGGGGCACAGACCCCTCGCGTCGTGAGCAAATGTTTTGGATCTGTGGCGTCTCGGGCGTCTCGGGCCCGGCTCACGCTCAGAGTAACCTCGAAGGGGCACATACCTTTTCGCGTCGTGACCAAACGTTCGGGATCTGCGGCGTCCCGGGTCCGAGTTGCGCTCAGGCGACCATGGGACACATACGAACCAAATCGGGGCACAGGCAGGGGAAGGCAGGAGGGAAAGTCTGGGCCTCCCAGCTGGGGTCCGAGCATATGGGGTCGCAGGATCGCGCTGCATCGCCGATGCATCACCAGAGCATCGTCGGTGCATCTTCGATGCATCAGCCACTCTTGCGATGCATCGGCGACGTCGGCGTGGAGAAAGATGAGCTCCACACCGAGCCGCATCGCCGATGCATCGGCGATATGGCGCGATCCTCCGACCCCATCTACGGCAGGTTCGCGTCGTGTCGACCGGCGGCGACCCCAGCTCGTGCATTTAAGGCTGAACGCCGCCCGCGGCCCATAATCGGCCCGTTGTTGAACGATCCAGCGTTCATGAAACGGCCGATCGTTCAAGTCTGAAGGATCCGGGGGTGGACAGAACCCCCAACAGTGACACGTCGATTAGTGATTTGTCCGCTTTCGGTTCCCGAGATGGCGCCGTGGCCGTTCTTTTCCAGGCCTGGTTTGGGCCTCAGGTCGTTTTCGCTAAGCCACGTTTTACTAAAGGGGGGTCTGTCCATCCCCGATGCACGGGCTGCAGCTGCCTGCCTTCCTGGAAGCCCCCCCCGCTCCCCGAGAGTCGGCCGCCATCCTGCGCGCCAGCGGCGCGGGTGCGCTCCGCCGGAGGAAGCCTCACGGCCTGCCACAGCCCGGCCCCCCTTGACCAGGGGAGCGTACAATTCGGGACCTCCTTCCTCCTCCTTCTCCTCCTCCTCCTCCTCCTCCTCCTCCTCCTCCTCCTGCTCCTCCTCCACCGCGGGGAACCTGGATCCCCGCGGTGACAGGGACCAACGCCGGGGTCGGCAAACGACGCGGACACTGTCCTGCGCGGGCTCCCATGCAGGGGGGGAAGGGCCGTGCGGTACGGCCAGAGCGCCCCGAGCACGTGAGAGGCCCTGCGGGTCGTGCCCGAGGCAGGCTTTTGCGTACCCCTCGCTTGGCATCGCTCGGACGTGTGCATTTTTCCTTCGGCGAGTACCATCGAGGAGCATCCTTGATCATTTGGCGAAAAAACATGCACGAAACCAAACAAAAACACAAGGAATGGACGTCCGAGCGATGGCCAGCTCGGTCGTTGAGAATATCAAGCAGTGGTGAAGCGTCCTGGCTCGCCTATAGCCCTACCAAACAATGTTCTAAGAACATCTTGTGGTTCCCATGGCATGTTCTCAGAACATGTCTGGCGGATCCTGTCTTGTTTCATCACATGGGGTTTACGCTCTAAGAGCATTGTTCTTGCTCTTAGAAAATTTGTGGGTTCTAAGAACACTTCCTGGTAGGAGTATAGGAATGCCGGGACGGTCGGTCCCTGCGCAAAAATAGAAGATTCTGGATCCCCGGATTCCAACCAATTTTAAGCGCCTTCCTACTTCAAAAATCGAGTGTTTTTTCTTTTTGTTCTGTCCTGCTTCGGGGGCGGACGGAGGCCCAAGCTATGTTCAGTGCGTTCCTACTGCATGTTTCTACCTACGTTTTCCGACCGATGGGCAATCGTCGCTGTCAGTGGGGGGGGGTCGTGAACAAAGTGCGACGGGAGCTGTTTCGTTGTGCTCGGCCTCCAGGGGGGCCCCTCGCCGGGCCTCGGGGCCGCGAAACAACACGGCCCAGGATGAAAGAAAACAGTCCCTGGGAAAGGGGTCTTCAGACCCCTGGGTGGTCCACGTGAGCTTGGAACGGGGCGTGGGCGAGGGCGACAAGGCGCGTGCTCGCGCGGGCCCCCGCAGCATTGGCGAGTGATGCGCCGTGCCGAGGCGGGAGCGCCACTTTGTCAGGCGAGAGCTGCGCGACTCGCTGCGCCGAGGCGAGGGCTCTCCACGTGCGCCCGCTCGCGCGCTGACGACGTCGCGCTCAAGACAGCACGACGTCGGGGGTCTGGGAAGCTTGGCATCGCTCGGACGTGTGCATGTTTCCTTCGTCGAGGACCATCGAGGAGCATCCTTGATCATCTGGCGAAACAACCACGCACGGAACCGAACAAAAATTCAGGGAATGGACGTCCGAGCGATGGCAGGGAAGCGGACACCCGGAGGGAAGGGGGCCCTGTGAGTTTTGCCACGGCACTCGGGCTCTGCAGGGTCCTCTCTTCGCCCCAGACCACCGTCTCTTGGTATCGCTCGGACGTGTGCACTTTTTCCTCGGCGGGGATCATTGAGGAGCATCCTGGATCATCCTGCGAAAAAGCCACGCACAAAACCCAGAAAAACACAAGGAATGGACGTCCGAGCGATGGCCAGGTCTGAAAACGGCCCTTGTCGGAGGTTGCGAAAGGTGCCCTTGGCTCAAGTTGGGCAGGTCCCGCTACAGGAGGAATATTGAAGAATGGTCAAAAATCATATGGTGACGATGTTTTGATGATTTCTTCTGCTTTCTGTTTGAATATCTGTTGGCTATTTTCACTTCCGTTCCAGGATCCGCCTGTAGGAGGACATGCCCGACCTGACCATCGGCCTAAAAGGTGCTCCCAGTCTTTCGCTCCAACTGAAAGCCCCCCTTCGCCCGGAACTAAAAACTGACGGCCCCAGGGGTCCAGACCTCCTCGGGCCCACGTGGGGCGTTCCGAGAAGGGCCTCGAGCTTCCGAGGATAGCAACGAGACGCCATCTCTTCCGCGGCGGGAGGTGGGCGGCGGTAAAACGAGGCCGCCTCCGCCAGCGGAAGCCTCTGGGCCGCCCAGATGGGGTGGGAGGATCGCGATGCATCGTCGATGCGGCTCGATGTGGAATGCCATTTGCTTCGCGTCGAAGTCGCCGATGCATCGTCGACATCGACGATGCGTCGCCGGTGCATCGCAAATGCATCGCCGATGCATCGCTGATGCATCGGCGATCTGGCGCGATCCTCCGACCCCCTCTGCTCGGGCCCCATCTAAGAGGCCTCTGAAGCCGGCGGAAGGCCGGCGGAAGGCGGCGGAAGCAACATACGCGTGCAATTTATATATATATATATATATATATCCAAATACAGCGATTGCTTGAGATTTGTTGGACGATTATCGTCACATCATTGTATTCAGCATGGTTGCCCGATGAGATTCACGTTTTCCATTGTCAGAGTGTCCGAAAGCGCCCACGCAGGTCCGTGCCGTGTCCACGGGGCGGTGGTCCCAGCGGTCGGGGCGGAGCGCCGCCGAAGTGGCCCGGCCGCGCGGGAAAACGGCGGCCCGGGTTCTTTTGGGGGAGTGGGGGCCCGACAAAATTACCGGTGTCTGCGCGCCAAAGCGTTTTCCTTTGCGGAGCTGGGCGCCCTGGCGCGAACCGCCGAACGACCCCTGCAGCGGGACACTGGCAACGCGGTCGCCGCCGCAAAAACCGTCGGTTGAACGCTGGCACCGCGCAAAGGCAGCCCGCAAACGCGACGACGGCCGGGCCGCCCGGGGCGCAGTTTCCAGTGTTCTGCGTGTGTTGCTGGGTGCCCGTGTACACCTCGAGGGAGGGCACCCTCCTCGAGTGAGCTTTTGGTTTGGGGCGCGGTGACCGGCGGACGGTCTCGTATTCTTGGAGGGTGTTCTTCTGCCCGAGGTCCGACCGTATGAGACCAGGGCTTGGTGCAGGCTTGCTGCTTTCACTTTGGAAAAGAGTGGGATTTTCGGCGGCCCCCAGCGCGCTCGTCCGCATGCTAAGGGGCCTCATGAGGAGGGAAAGTAGACACATACGCAACCAATCGCTGACCCAATGAAAACACGGGAAGATATGGGAAGCGGGGGGGAAGACGACAGTTCGGAAAATATTAGCAAGTATGGTGAATCCTGGGATTTGTGTCTATCTATTCGTGTGCTCCTGGGCCCCTTCACGTTTGTGGACCATCGCACTGGCATGCCAGCCCGCACGCGTGTGGCAGGTTCGCGCCTCGCTGACTCGGCAATGCGGCAACGACCACAGCGCGGGCGTTCAGGATTGAACGTCGCCAGAAGCCCCAGAAATTTGCGGGCGTCGACACATCCTCGCGAATGATCGGGAAACCGCGATCGTTCACGGTTGAAGGGTCCACGCGGTGTCAGACATTCACAGGTCGCCACGACGCGAACCAGCCCGTCGGCCTAGCGCACACGTCGAAACCCTGCCGAAAGCATCGCCGACACGTGGCAACCATCTTCGTCATCGGTGCGATCATTATCGGCGCCGTCATTGGCCTTACCGTCGTCATCGTCACCGTCGCCACTAGCATCGCTAGTAATATGGATGGGTTTGTTTTCCACCACCACAACCATAAGCTGGCGTGGGAGGGGGCCCTCCTCCTCCTCGTCCTCCTCCTTTTCCTCCTCCTCTTCCTCCCCGTCCTCCACATATGTCCCCCCAACTGATGGTGGTGGTGGTGGCAAACAGGCCCATCAATCATTGTCGTGTCTGCCGCCGTCGGCGTCGCCGTGGCCCCGCGCCCGCCCGAGTCAGCGATTCGCAATGACGTGCCCGCGGGCCGGCGCGGCCTGCAAGGCGCGATGGGGACAATGCTCGCGGGTCAACGCTACCGCGGGCGCGTCGGTCGCGCCAGACTCGCTGGCCGCTTTGCGCGCGAGCCCGCCAGCACGGCCGCAGCGATGCGCCAAGCAACGCCAAGCAGCATCGTTGCCGCGTTACTTTGCAAGCTGATGCGCGATCGAACGGATGAGATGATTGCGCGAGCAGTGGTGTTGACAAGTTCAAGTTCGGCAGGAGCAATGGGATTCCCCCCCGACTGAATGGCCCCTTTTTCTTCCGCATTGCAATGTACATATGATTCTGCCCCGTCGTCCATCACATATAGGAATATAACGTTTTTTCAGCCGAACTGGCAAGCCCGCCTACTCATCTCTTCCAAACAGTACGATGCGCGCACACTCGTTTGTCAAAACTCCTTAGTTGTCAAAAACCCTTTGCAAAAAATGGGACGAAGTGCGCACGCGCGCGTCGTCGCGCGCGCATGCCGATATTGTTCCAAAAACATGGGGTGTCGCAAGGATTAACACATCGAGTGGTCCGAAAACATTATGTGAAAATTGATGGTTTCGGTTGCGCCCCCGCGCTTGCGAATTATTTCAAATAACCGTGAGTTTCAACAGATCATCCAATACTACCAAGCATGGCTCCCGCTCGCGCGTCGGAATCGCAAAAACGCCCGAATGCGCAGGCACAAAATTCAACGAAGTGCACGCGCGCGCGTCGTCGTCCGCGCATGCGGGAATCATTCACAAACCTAGCTTTCCGTAATGATTGCCAAATGCAGTGTTCCGAAGACATATACACACAAAGCTTGCAACGCCAGTGTTCAGAAAAAAACCTGTGATCGCAGCGCTGTGTATTCTGAGGAAGACAATTTTTCCAACATGCTCATAAGAATTGTGCCAGACGGGCCTCCCGCGCCGCACGTGGAAATCATACGAACGCCTTTGCGCGACTGCTGATGAGGGTGGGCGATCCGTGTCAAATATTACCATGCGGGCCACTACCGTGCGTCGGCCGCGCGCGCATGTCGAATGTGTTCTGCAACCTGCATCGCCGACGCGAGACGCCGTCATCGTCTTCAGCGTGATCAGCATCGGCGCTGTCACTGTTTGTGCGCGTCGTTGGCATCATCGACGCCAACATCGTCATCATCGCGTCGACCGTCGTCGACCTCGCCACGGTACCGCGCCATCCCGAGTCGCCGATTCACACTGACGTGCCTGCTGGGAAGTGCCCAGCGGTCAGCGCCACCGCGGTCGCATCGGTCGCGCCAAACTAGCTGGTCGTTTTGCGCGCGAGCACGCGTGCTAGCGCGGACGCGGCGATGCGCCAGCCAGCGCCGATCAATCATCGCAATCGCCACCGCGTGGGTTTTCCAAGCAAAATTACGGGTGGCTGGGTGGGATGATTGCGCGAACAGTGGAGTTGACAACGTCAAGTTCGGCGGGGTGAATGGTACCACGTGGGTTGCACCACATAGGCGGCGCACCATAGATCACACGACATTGCAAACCTTGCAAAACATATATCGGGCAACGCTAATCGCACGACGTGGATTGCACCACGTAGATTGCACCGCGAATAGTGCACCACAGAAGTTGCGCCACACATGTGATATTCAACGTAGATGCCACATCATAATGTGTTAAAGATATTGTCAGGGGCCCACGTATGCTAACATATCGATGTCGTCGCCATGCTTACCGATCTGACGCTGTAAACGAATACAACACCGCGAAACCACACCCAGAGCCCCCGACCCCATCCTTCTGAACCATTTGTCATGCCGTATTCATTTGTGAAGGTCCCGGGGCCAGGAACTCAGGGATGCCGCGCCAGGATCTCAGGATATACCCTGAGCCCCGTCGAAGGACGCCGCGGCGGACGCCGCGGCGACCGCCCCCGCCGCGGCGCCGCCCGCCCCCGCCGCTGGCGGGGGCGACGGCTGCGCGCCCACGGCGGCGGCCCGCGGCATCCGCCGACGGCGGCCGGGACAGCCGGCCCTTGGCGCGGCGGCGGCGGCCGCAGCGCCGGCGGCAGCGACGCCCGCGGGGGCCGCGGCGGCGGCGGAGGCCGCGGCGCTGGCGGCGGGCCGCGGCGCCAGCCGATGCCGCGGCGCTGCCTTGCCACGAAACCGCGGTGGCGGCGGAAGCCACGGCGCCGGCGCCTGCCGCGGCGGCGGCCGAGGCCGCGGCGGCGGCCGAGGCCGCGGCGCCAGCGGCGGCGCCAGCCTCTCGGCTCCGAGGCCCCCCGGCGGCGGCCGCCGCGGCGCAAGCGCCTCCGAGGTACGCGCCGCCCGCGCCGGACAAGGAGGGGCCCGTAACGAGGGGCTGGGCTCGAGGCGGGTATGGAGGATCGAGTTTCGCGGACCCCCACAGGCGGCGGATGTAGGTACATGTACACGGCCGCCGCCCGCCGGGTCCCCCCTCTGCTTCTGTTCCCGGGCGGTGGAGCCGGGCAAGT
>CAUYUJ010001527.1:0-5000 GCA_963575745.1 Prorocentrum cordatum | reverse complement strand
CTTCCAAATAAAACACCCTTGTAAAGGAGAAGGAGGAGGATTAGGAGGAGGGAAGGGGGGAGGAGGAAGAGGAGGAGGAGGAAGAGGGCAGGAGGAGGAGGAGGAGGAGGAGGAGGAGGGGGGAGGAGGGGGGAGGGAAGCCCACAACCTGAAGGCACTTTGTCGTCGGAGATTCGTCTATGTTCCCCTTGTTTCTCTCTGCTGGGTCCTCCTGCTCGTAGCAGGTATCTGGAGCCCGAAAGCGTCAGCAGCGGGCGCGATGAAAAAAGGACGTGATGTACAGTGGAGGCCCCCGCCAAAAAAACACCATGCTCGCCTCCAGGCTGCCCTGGGTTTCTTGGAAATGGAAAGCGCGACGTTCCCACGCCACAAATCAAGGGGCGCCCAGGGGTCTCAGGGTTGGGCCTCTTGCGGACGTTTTCTTGTGGACTGGCCTCCGCTGTATCATCCTCGGCCCTCCCTCCCTCCCTCCCACAGCGCCCCTCCCGCATCTCCTTGTCACCCTCGCCCAGCGCGTGCTCCCCCAGCTCCTCGTCCTCCCCCTTGGCATCGCTCGGACGTGTGCAGTTTTCCTTCGGCGAGGACCATCGAGGAGCATCCTGGATCACTTCGCGAAAAAACCACGCACGAAGCCGAAACAAACACAGGAAATGGACGTCCGAGCGATGGCCAGCCCCTTCCTCGCATCCTGCTCGCCGCCCTCCCCGTCCACCCCGCTCCCCTCGTGCGACGCGTCGCCCTCCTCTCGGGCATGCCTCCTGTGTCTCAGGAGCCCACCCAGGAGGAGAAGGAGGAGGAGGAGGAGGAGGAGGAGGCCGGGGGGGAGGAGGAGGAGGAGGAGGAGGAGGGGAGGAGGAGGAGGAGGAGAGGAGGAGGAGGAGGAGGAGATGAGGAGTCGGAGGAGTGAGGAGGAGGAGGAGGAGGAGGAGGGAGGTGATGATGAGTGAGCCGGAGGAGGAGGAGGAATGAGGAGGAGGCTGTCGTGGCTGTATGATGATGCTTGTGCACATTTTGTGTTCTAGGAAAGGGACGAGAAGCATGAGTATTGCGGCGGAGGATGACGATTATGATGCTTAGGAGGAGGGAGGAGGTGTTATGTGGTGGAGGTCTTGATTTATTAGATTATTATTTATAGGATGAAGGCGGAGTGAGTCATGATTATTAAGTAATTCAGGCTGTCTTATGATTATTCAGGGTGGGGGAGGAAGGAGGAGGATGAGGTGGAATTATAAGGAGATGCTTGCTGATGATGATGCGTACCAGCTCGGCGCGCTGGAAGGAATCCCCTCTTCCTCTGGAGGCGGGAACCTCAGGCGCACCGTCCACTCGGGAGTCACTCTCGATCGTGCCTGGACGGATCGACTCGAGTTCGACCTCGACGCCGAGTCGATTCGACCCCGAGCTCCGTGTAGGCCTCGGCCGCCGGCTGGCGTCGACGTCGGCGTCGGCGTGTTTTTGCTTTGCCCGCCGATGTCTGCCGACTCGATGTGTGTCGATGGCCGCGTCTGCATCCCGATGCGATGTTGGGTCGTCCTGCCCCACCCGAGGGCGGGCCCCCACCACAGGGTCGAGGATCGAAGGTCGAGGCTCGAGGGTCGAGGCTCGAGGTTCGCAGGGCTCGCAGGATCGACGCTCGACACTCGAGGCTCGAGGCTCGACTTTCGAGGATCGAAGGGCTCGACGCTCGGAGGTCGAGGATCGAAGGGCTCGACGCTCGAAGGTCGAGGATCGAAGGGCTCGCCACTCGAAGGTCGAGGATCGAAGGGCTCGACCCTCGAAGGGCGAGGATCGAGAGGGCCGCAGGCGCCCGACTTCGACGCGAAGTTCCTGGCCCTCGACACCTGGCTGCGGGTGATCGACGGGGAGCTGCAGGCCCCCAGGCCCGGGCCGGGCGAGACGGGGGGGGAGCAGCGGTCGGAGGCGGCCAAGAGTTTGGGCGCCCGAAATGGGTACGGAAAGAATGGGACAACATCGGATCGGGATAACTCGACGGGAAGAAGACGCGAAGATCGGGACAACATCGGATCGGGATAACTCGAAATCTCTGAGAATCGGCGGGTTTGGAGGATGTATTGGGCGCCGCGGCCGCTCCAGAGCGTTCCGGAACGCTCTGAGAGCGCTCCAGAACGCTCTGGAGCGATTTATCCAGATCCTAGCCCTGTTTTAGGGTACAATGCCCAACAGCAGTTCCTGTTCATCTTGAACAGGACTCGCTGTCCGCGCCGCCGCGGCCTGTCTCCATTTGAGAGAAGGCCGCCTGCTCTACAGCGGCCGCTGTTGGTTTGGGACGACATTTGTTGTTGGGCATTGTACCCATCTTTTCCGTACCCATTTCGGGCGTCCAAAAAGAGGGGGATGATGATTGGGGGGGAGATCATGGCGTGGGCCATACTATTTCCTCGGATGTCATGGCGCCTCTTCTCATTGCAAGACGTCCCCGGCCCCCCGCCTGGGCCGTGCACATGCCGGGGGCCACGATCTGCGCCCCCCCCTCTTGGACGCCCCCCTCCTTGACCGCCCCCGAGGGTGCAGCGGCACCGTAACGAGTACTCACTAACGAGTGTTTGGGAAGTTGCCGGAAGTTGCCATTTTGGAGCCTCTTTCTAGCATTGCAGCGTTGCCCACATCGGGGAGGGTTGGGTTCGCCGGGTCACTGGCCAAAGTGCCCGTCAGTGGAGTCCCCGTTGGAGGGGCGTTGAGGGATGCAGCTGGTTTCGGCCCCACCGCCTCTCCTCGATGCGTGGGCGCCGGGAGGAGCCTCCATACAGGAACGCCGGGAGGGCGCCTTTCCTTGGCAGTTGGGCGCCTCGTAGCTGTCGATACGTGGGCGCCTCTTGGCGCTGGGAGGCGCCCATGTGTGACTCTCATGGCCACTTTTTTGGCATCGCTCGGACGTGTGAATTCCTATCCTTCGGCGAGGACAATGATCGAAAGGGGTACGAAGAGAACGTTGCGTCGGCGGCGAGGCAGAGGCAATCCGCACCGGCGTGGGGCTGATCGGGGCAACCGATGTATGCAATTGTCTGGCGTGCAGGAGAGAAGGGCTGAGACTGCTCATGTTCAGGAGGACTCGCTGTCGGTGTCGCCGCGGCCTGTGTCCATTTGAGACAGAGGGCCACCTGCCCAACAGCGGCCGCTGCTGGTTTGGGGCAAAATTTGTTTGAGGCATTGTACCCATTTTCACCGTACCCATCTCGGGCGTCCAAACTAGACCACTTCTTTCTGCACCATGTTTGCTAGCCAGATCGATGTGAGAGGGTCCCAGTGCCCGAATCTGGGCGAAAACACCAGTTGTGAAAAAACTGCAGCGCCAAGATCTCAGGGCTGATCGCCTGAGCTGAGCTGGGTGGCAGGGAAGCCAGCTGCAGTGAGTCAGTCTCGTTGAACCTATCCCCACCCCCACCAGACCACGGCATACCAACCCCACCATCCCACCCCCCCAGATGGGGATAAGGACCCCCCCCCGGAACCCGTGGGGATAAGGCACCCCCCCCCCCCCGAACCCGAAGGGAACGGCTCATATCCCCCCAGGGGTAGATCGGCCAGTGGGGCCCAGGCCACACCAGCAGGGACAGGCATCGGTCAATCGATGCTCAGGGAGCTGGTCCGCGGCCCCCCCCCGCCTTTGGGTGTACACTGAAGTCGGGCCTGTCCCCCATACAGGAGGATTTTCGGCGAAATAGTCAACAAAAATAGTCCAAAAATAGTCCAAAAATAGTATGGGGACTATTTTTTGGTATTTGTTGACCTTCTTGGGGTATTTTTGGTGTACTGTTGGGGTATTTTTGTTTTTCGTCGAAAATCCCTCTGTAGGGGGGCCAGGCCCGACTGAAGGTGCACTTCTCCCTCTGCCTGGGGGAGAGAGACCCGGCAGGCGCGAGGGCCCGCCCGAGCAGGGCACGGCCTGCGCGGGCGAGGCCGCGGGCGACGAGGAGCGCCCCCGCGGCGCGCGCGAGCTCGCGTCGAAAAAGCAACGCAACGGGAGGATTTGGGCCGCTTTCGGCCTCGGGGGGTTCTCGCTATAACGCGGGAGCTTGTCACAGAACGGCTCGGGACGAGAAATTGGCCCGGGTTTGGGCTTTCGGGGGCCCCGTATTGGAAACAAAACAAGTCATCGGATCTCTGGGGAGGAGGAGGCGGTGGAGTGGAGGAGGAAGGAAAGTTGAAAAGGATGGATGAGGAGGAGGAGGAAGGAGGGGGAGGGAGGGAGGGAGGGAGGGAGGGAGGGAGGGAAGGAGGCAGGGAGGGAGGAGGAGGAGGGGGAGGAGGAGGAGGAGGAGGAGGAGGAGGAGGAGGAGGAGGAGGAGGAGGAGGAGTAGGAGGAGGACGACGAACGTGGTGTCAATGTGCATGGCAGACGTACGAACGTGGTCAGTTCGCAACGAAGTTACATGTGACGGCCGCGCTGCAAGTCGATTTTCTTGCCCTGGCAGCACGTGGTTGTTTATTGTCTACGTGCCGAATGACGTACGGCTTCTCGCCCGCTCGCTGGAAGCAGGCCTCCAGGTCGGTTGTGGAGGTCGCCGCGGCGATCGTGGCAGCCGCAAAGTGGGGCAAGGCGTTCTGTCAAGGATTGGCATGCCCCTTCCCAGCCTGCCACCCCCCCGCTCTGCGATGTAGACGCGGCTCAGAATTAGCAATATAGCAACAGAGAGTTGACAATCCAGCGTTGGTTCAGTGTCGCCTATCGTGCAGCCTCGAGCGGGGGCCCTCGCTCTGAGCATCGGGGAGAAAATACAGGGGCAGTGGGGGACGCTTCGAGGTTCGAGGTCTTCGGACTTTTTCGTCGGTTCTCGTCGGCTTTCCAGCCTCGAGAAGAACCTCTAGACGCGCCCGTCCCCTGCGGCCGTCAGAGCCCTGCGTTGCGACCCGAAAGCCGAGTGCTTCTCCGCCAGATTAGCCTTCGGTGCCCGGCTTTCGGGCGGCGCGGGGGGGGGGGGGGGCAAACGGGGACGCCCCGGAGAGGGGTGATGACTAGGCAGGACTCGTTTCGATTCCCC
>CAUYUJ010001526.1:64664-100220 GCA_963575745.1 Prorocentrum cordatum | reverse complement strand
CTGTGCTGGGCCCCCCAGCAGGCCTCGAAAATGGCGGCAGTTTCACAGATCGCAACCCCCCCAGGGATGGCGAGGTCTAATTTGAATCTGCGCGTCGCCCTCACTTTGCTGGGCCCCCCAGCATGCCTCGAAAATGGCGACAGTTTCACAGATCGCAGCCCCCCGCAGGCAAGACAGGAAGAGGCAGGGAGGGAGGGAGGAGGAGGAAGGAAGGAGTGGAGACTACACTGCTCTATTCAAAACGAATACCCAACCAAGGAGGGTTGGGAACAACACAACATGGATTTCGCGGCTAATTGTGGATAGTGCTCGGCCACCCCGCGAACGCTGTCGAGTGGTTTTTGACAGGGGCGGCAGGGGTGATGGCGTATGGGCTGCTGTGCGCAGGTCCAACAGAAGCAATGACGGGCATTGGTTTTCAACAAGGTTGGTGGGGGGCGACGCGTTTCCCGATGTGTGTTGTCGTGTTCGCAGGCGCACCTGACGCACTCTGCGCGTGCACCGAGCGTTGCGCACCTGGCGCGGCTGGAATATGCGGCGCGCCTGGCGCGCGCGGAGTACGTGGCGCATCTGGCGCGCCAGGCGTGCCTGGCGCGCTCGGGCCCCAGGGGTGCCTGGCGCGCGTGGCGCGCCTGGCGCACCTCGCCCCGGCGTCGCGCGCACGGGGTTGGTTTTGTTTCCCAGTATGTCCATCCAAAGACCGTCGCTGAACATGCTCACGCTCGGGTGTTACTTATGTTTTGGGGGTGCGGGTGGGCGTGAGCTCGGCGACTTGCTACCTAAGGGGTGTCTCGCCCCTCGCCCTCGCCCTAACCCTAGCCGGGGCCCTGGCCCGAACCCGAACCCAATGCCTAACTCGAACCCTAACCCTAAGCTCTAACCTCTAACCACCTTATAATCCCGACCCCAACCCTAAACCAAACCCTGCCTCTCTATCCATTACCCTAATACCTAAAACCTAACCTCCTAATTCTAACCTGAGACCTAACCCGAACCCGAATCCTACCATCCTAGCCTTAACCCCCCTAACCCCCTGACCCCCGAACCCGAACATAACCGCTCAACCCAAACCCTGACCCTTACCCGACCCACCAAACCCTCGCCCCCGACCCCTAGCCCCTACCCGAACACCCGAATCCTAACCCCTACCACCCTAACCCGAACCCCCATGACGCTGACCCTAACACACTAAGCGTAACCCTACCACCCTAACCCTATCTCCCTAACCCGAATCCTAAGCCTACCGCCCTAATCCTAGCCTCCTAGCCCGAAACCTAACCCTCTAACCCTCAAGCCCTGTAAGAACTAAGAGCCTGTAAACATTTAAGCCCTGAGATCTCTTACGGACTTCCCTTATGTCGCCCTTTCGGCGACCCGCCACTTTTCCTTTAAACAAATACGGGTTTTGGCCCATGCGACTGGAATCCCTTGCAACAGATACGGTTTCCCATGCGTGTGGCCCGAATACCTTGCACCCGACGCGGGGCCCGCCTTCGCTCGGCCGCCGCCTCCGCCGCGCCACCAACGAAGTCGGCTGCCCTGAAGGCAGCCGGGCGCTTTCGAGTCATGGCGGCGTGAACCAGGGAGCAGCGCCGTGCCGGGGTTGCGCGAGCAGCCCACCCAGAGCCCAAGTGGGCACGGACGCAAGAGAGGCGGGGAGGGAGTCTCTCATAGCCTCCCAACAACGCGCGAAGCTGCGCAGCACATCGCCCATGTGTCGGCAACCTGCTGTGGGGAGCTACCCACTGGTCGCTTCGATCCCATGCTGCGTCGCCGCTGCATCGGGTTGAGGCGCTGCGCAAGTACTGCGCATGACGGGCTTCGACTAGGCCCCAACCCTAAACTCTAGCTCCTAATTTCTGACCCAATACCCCTCAACCCTTAACCCCTTAACCCCGAAACCCTAACCCTGACCCCCTAGAGGCCCCACCCTAACCGTAGACCTAACCCTGGTACCCTAACCCGAACCCCATCAATCATAAACCCTGACCCTAACACCCTAACCCCCCAACCACTACCTTAGACACAGCCCGAACCCTAATCCTACCATCCAAACCCTAACTCCTATAGTCCCCTAGCCCCGGGACCCGAAGCGCCTAACCGCCTAACCCTGACACTAACCCTGACCCGACCCCTGTAAACCTAAGCCACTGCCCCTAAACCCTACCAAAACACCCTGACCCTAATCCTACCACCCTGACCCGAACCCCCATGGAACTAACCCTAACACTCTAATCCTAACCCTACACCTTGTCCTAATTCTCGGACCCGAAGACGAACCCTACCACCCAAATCCTGAACCCCTAACTCTAATTCTATAGCCCCTAACCCTAAACCTAACACCCTAACACCCTAACCCTAACCCCCCGAGCCTACCACCCTAATCCCAAACCCCTCACCCCCTAACCTTGACACCCTAACCCTAACCCTACCGCCCTAACCCTGACCCCCTGACACTATACCTATCACCCTAACCTGAACCCTGACACCCAAACGCTAAGCCCCTGACCCGAACCCTAACCCGGACACCCTAATCCGAACCCCCTGACCTTAAACCTAATCCTAAGCCCCTAATCCTAATCCTAACACCCTAACCGTACCGCCCTAGATCTAACAACCATGACCCTAATACTTTCGGCCCTGAGCCCCAACCACCCCAACCCTGACCCCCACTATCTCCGGCGCAGCACCGGGAAGCGGGAGGCGCTCCCCCCGCCCCCCTGTCCGGCGCAGGGGGGGGGGGGGTCCGAACCGCATGTGGGCCCAATCCCAACCCACTGGGCCCAATCCCAACCAACTGAGACCAACCCCAACCAGTGCGAAAAGCAAACTGGGCCCAATCCCAACCATCTTGGGATAGGCCCACAATAGGATTTTAAGTGTAGAGAAGCCCAAGACGAGTGCGAAGACCAAGTGACATTCCTTATGTCAACGCACAGGATCTGGAAGCCAACATGCACGCTCGAGTTGGAATTGGTCGCAGTTTTGGTTTGCACACGAGCACTACGTTAAGATGAGCAAGAGGGCACCGAAGCGTAAACATCGATTCTAAAATATGCAAATGGATCTTCCTGGTACTAGTAGTAGTAGTAGTCGTAGTAGTAGTAGTAGTAGTAGTAGTAGTAGAAGTAGTAGTAGTAGTAGTAGTAGTAGTAGTAGTAGTAGTAGTAGTAGTAGTAGTAGTAGTAGTAGTAGTTAGTAGTAGTAGTAGTAGTAGTAGTAGTAGTGTAGTTGTAGTAGTAGTAGGAGTAGTCGTAGTAGTGTAGTAGTAGTAGTAGTTTAGTAGTAGTAGTATGTAGTAGTAGTAGTAGTAGTAGTAGAAGTATAGTAGTAGTAGTAGTAATAGTAGTAGTTTAGTAGTAGTCGTAGTAGTAGTAGTAGTTAGTAGTAGTAGTAGTGTGGTTAGCAGTAGGAGTCGCAATCGTAGTCGTAGTAGTCGTAGTAGTAGCGGTCGTAATAGTAGTAGTAGTAGTAGTAGCAGCAGTAGTAGTAAAAGTAGTAGTAGTAAAAGTAGTAGTAGTAGTAGAAGTAGTAGTAGTAGTAGTAGTAGCGGTCGTAGTAGCAGTAGTGGTAGTACTAATAGTCGCAGTAGTAGTGAAACATGAAATAAGTAGCATTTATAGTAGCAGCAGTAGTAGTAGTAGTAGTAGTAGTCGTAACAGTGGAAGTAGTGGTGGTAGTAGCAGTAAGACAAATAGTAGTAGCAGTAGTAGTAGTAGTAGTAGCAGCAGTAGTAGTAGTAGTAGTAGTAGTAGTAGTAATAGTAGTAGTAATCCTAGTAGTAGCAGTAGCAGTAGTAGTAGTAGTAGTAGTAGTAGTAGTAGTAGTAGTAGTAGTAGTAGTAGTAGTGTTGTGGTAGTAGTAGTCGCAGTAGAAGTAGTCGTAGTCGTAGTCGTAGTTGTAATAGTCTGAATCGTAATAATGGTAGTAGTGGTAGTAGTAGTAGTAGTAGGTAGTAGCAGTAGTAGTAGTAGTCGTCGTCGCAGTCGTAATGCTAGTAATAGGAGTAGTAGTAGTAGTAGTAGTAGTAGTAGTAGCAGTACTGGTAGTACGAATACTCGTAGTAGTAGTAGTAGTAAAATAAATAGTAATAATACTAGCAGCAACAGTGGTAATAGTAGTAGTAGTAGTAGAAGCAGTAGTAGAGTAGTAGTAGTAGTAGTAGTAGTAGTAGTAGTAGTAGTAGTAGTAGTAGTAGTAGTAGTAGTAGTAGTAGTAGTAGTAGTAGTAGTAGTAGTAGTAGTAGTAGTAGTAGTAGTAGTGGTGGTAGTAGCCGCACAGAAATAGTCGTACTCGTAGGCGTGCTTGTAGTAGTCTGAGTCGTAATAATGGTATTAGTAGTAGTAGTAGTAGTAGTAGTAGTAGTAGTAGTAGTAGTAGTAGTCGTCGTAGTAGTACTAGTAGTAGTAGTAGTAGTAGTAGTAGTAGTAGTTGGTGTCGTTGTCGCAATAGTAGCAGTAGTAGTAGTAGTCGTAGTCGGTGTCGTAGTCGTAATCGTGGTCGTAGTAGTAATAGTAGCTGTAGTAGTAGTAGTAGTAGTAGTAGTAGTAGTAGTAGTAGTAGTAGTAATAGTTGTAGTCGTGGTAGTAAGAGCAGTAGAAGTCGTACGGGTCGTAGTACTGGTAGTAGTGGTCGTAGTCGGAGTAGTAGTAGTAGTAGTAGTCGTAGTAATAGTAGTAGTAGTAGCAGTCGTAGTAGTAGTAGTAGTAATAGTCGTAGTAGTAGTAGTAGTAGTAGTAGTAGTAGTAGTAGTAGTAGTAGTAGTGGTAGTAGTAGTAGTAGTAGTAGAATTTGCAATACTATGGTTATTGGTAGTAGTAGTAACGGTAGTAGTAGTAGTAGTAGTAGTAGTAGTAGTAGTAGTAGTAGTAGTAGTAATAATAGTCGTGGTAGTGGTAGTAGTAGAAATGGTAGTACTAGTAGTAGTAGTAGTAGTAGTAGTAGTAGTAGTAGTAGTAGTAGTAGTAGTAGTAGTAGTAGTAGTAGTAGTAGTAGTAGTAGTAGTAGTAGTAGTAGTAGTAGTAGTAGTAGTAGTAGTAGTAGTAGTAGTAGTAGTAGTAGTAGTAGTAGTAGTAGTAGTAGTAGTAGTAGAGTAGTAGTAGTAGTTAGTAGTAGTAGTAGTAGTAGTAGTAGTAGTAGTAGTAGTAGTAGTAGTAGTAGTAGTAGTAGTAGTAGTAGTAGTAGTAGTAGTAGTAGTAGTAGTAGTAGTAGTAGTAGTAGTAGTAGTAGTAGTAGTAGTAGTAGTAGTAGTAGTAGTAGTAGTAGTAGTAGTAGTAGTAGTAGTAGTAGTAGTAGTAGTAGTAGTAGTAGCAGCAGCAGTAGTAGTAGTAGTAGTAGTAGTAGTAGTAGTAGTAGTAGTGAGGAATTCCGCAGGAATCCCAAGGAATTCCGAAGGAGTCCTGACGAATCCTGAGGAATTCTGAAGATCCCATCCGTGGTTGGAATTGGTCTCTTTTTTGGCTGAGTTGGAATTGGTCTCATTTGTGGTTGGAATTGGTCTCCTTGCTGGTTGCAATTCACCCCGAACGGTTGGGATTGGTCCTAGTCGGTTGTAATTCGTACCACTTCGGGTCCGAACCCCCCCCCTTCCCTTTGAAAGGGGGGGAGGGGGGGGGGGTCCGAAAACGCCCCCCCCCTTTGAAGGGGGGGAGGGAGGGTCCCGTTAGCACAAGACCCCTGTACAGTTTCGGGGGCACCCAGTGGCGCGCTTTCGTTATTTCCTCCAGCCGTTCCTGCTTCGGGGAGGGATAAGGATTTACCTCTCCCCCTGCTCCTAAATCTCAGCACTTCCCTCGTTCCATGTGGACTGGATGTGGCTGGTAACCTGGCGCGGTGGCCAACCGCGGAAGGACGAGGCACATATGAAAATGATTGATGGGCGGAGCCTCAGACTTAAGTGTTGGGGGGAACGGCCAAGGAAGGAGAACTCATCGATGTCGTCGGGGCCCATCGGAAGATTATGAGGACAGCCTGCTGTATAATAGAAGACGCACTTACGCGTAAGAGAGAAAAATTCAGGACCATGGAATTGATAGGCCGGGCAAAATCTGGTGACTCATGCGGAAGCGGTCCGGGTAGTATTTGGGCCCTGTTTGGACTCTGTTTGGCGCCTTCTGGAGCCCAGTTGGTGCCTTGGGGGCCTCTTAGGGCCCGAAGAACCCTCCAGATTGTGGCGATCGTGGCGTCAAATCCGGATGGTAATGTTGGCTTCTTCGCTGTTCAAAAATCTCCTGCCGCCCATTTGGGGCCCTCTCGGGGCTTGGCAGGGCCACTGTTTTGGGGCATCTGGGACCCTCTTGGTGCCTCAAGATGAACGGGAACGATAATGCGTTTTTTTTTTTTTTTTTTTTTTTTTTTTTTTTTTTTTTTTTTTTTTTTTTTTTTTTTTTTTTTTTTTTTTTTTTTTTTTTTTTTTTTTTTTTTTAAATATTTTTTTTATAGATTTGCGGCCCGCAAGGAGAAGTCCAGAGGGCGGTATGACCGAGACTGGGGCACAGCGACAGATAATTGGCGCGACACCGCGCAGAGTGCACCTGCAGATACTTAGGATAATGCGAGAATGCAAGGCACACACTTTTTTTTCCCTCCACCCTCGAGGTGTCTGAGTGGTTGGGGCCTCTGGGGCAGTCTTGGGGAACACTGCGGGCCGACCTGTAGGCGTCCTTGTCGTGTCTTGTCTGGACGTATATCGTCCTGTCTGGTCTTGTCTTGCCTCGTCTTATCGCGTCTCGTCTGGTCGTGCCTCGTCCAGACCGAAAGGCACGTCGAATCCAGCGCCGCGCGGCGACTTACGGGATTCTGCCCGCCTTGTTAGGGGAAGACATAGGCGGCCCTTGGGGCCAACTTTACAAGGCGCCATTTCGAGGACGTGGAGAAGGCGGATTATGAGGAACGGGGGAGGGGGTCCAAGCTATCCTCGTACTCATATTCATCTTCGTGCCCGTCTTCACAACCGTCAGCCCTCCTGGCCTCCGCGAGGAGGTCGTATATGAAAGTCACCCCGTGCCAGGGCCCGAGGATGGCCCTGGCATGAATGTGTGGCATATTCAAACATCCGACGCTTCCATGTTTCGATGCGTGCATGGGCCTGGACGGCTTCCCCCTGTGCCGTAGGCGACCCGAGGAGGGGAGGGCGAGGGGGAGGAGGAGGAGGAGGTGGAGGAGGGGTAGGAGGAGGAGGAGGAGATGGAAGAGGGGGAGGAGGAGGCGGAGGCGGCGGAGGAGGATGAGGATGAGGATGAGGAGGAGGATGAGGAGGAGGAGGAGGAGGAGGAGGAGGAGGAGGAGGAGGAGGAGGAGGAGGATGTAGGAGGAGGAGGAGGAGGTGGAGGAGGAGGAGAAGGATGAGGGGTCGCATAAGCCCTTCGGAGAAACTGAAGGACCACATCTCAGAAATAATTTCGAGCACCCAGAACAATATCGAAACAATATCGAACGAGTGTCGCCTCTCAGGGCCCGACACGCGAACTCTCCAGTTTCGGTGCTTTCTTGGTGCTCGAACTTCTTTTTGGTGAACAAGGCTAAAGTAGCAAGGGCGGTTTTCATCCGACTGCGTCCTCTCACGGCTCCGAGTCCCGAAGCCGGCCCGTGGAGGCCAACAAAACGCGACACGCTGGCCGCCCCGGAAGATGAGCAGGGAGGAGGGAGGAGCAGGGAGGAAGAGGAGGAGGAGGAGGAGGAGGAGGAGAAGGAGGAGGAGGAGGAGGAGGAGGAGGAGGAGGAGGAGGAGGAGGAGGAGGAGGAGGAGGAAGAGGAGGAGGAGGAGGAGGGGGAGCCGCACCCACTTGCGCGGCGGGCCGTGTGTCTCGGCGCGCCGCCCGAGCGCCCGAGCGGCGCGGCGGCCCCCCGCCTCGCCGCCGCGGGCGCGGCACGCCCTCGCGGCACGGCGCCGACCGCCGCCGCCGCGCGGGCGGGCACGGGCCTACGGCCTCAGCCGCCAGCCCACCGCGGCGCAGGCGCGGCACGGCGCAGGCCGCCTCCGCGCAGCGCCTGAGGCCGCTCGCCGCCCAGCGCCCTCCCGCTGCCGCCCAGCTGGCCGAACGGCCGCAGCAGTGCCCAGGCTGGGCGGCGAGCCGCCCACGAACATCATGCCGTTGTCGGCACCTCCTCCGCTGGGGCCTCCGTTAGGCGCGCCTCCAGCTGGACGGGCTCGCCGATGAAGTGGCCCTTGGTCGGGTGCTTCCCCGCCTTCATCCTGTTCAGCCGCGTGCCCGCAGTGGCGTTGGCGATCTTGCCCAGGCACTTCGCCGCCGGCAGGACGGCCGCACCTCCGCTCGCCCTTGCACCGCAGGCGCTGCAGAACACCACGTCGCCCATGGTCATCAGTCGGTGCGACGCGTCGGCCGCCAGCACGGCAGCAGGCGTCCCGCGGCACAGCCCCGCCTCCAGCTGGGCGCGGTCCCTGCAGCGGACCCCGCAGCGGTCGCATGCGAAGGGCAGCGCGCTGTCACCGCCGACCCACTGCGCGCGGTGCCGCAGCGGCAGGCCCACCACGCTGCCCACGTCGTCGGGCATGAAGAGCTGAGGCCCTCGCTCGCGCTGGAGCCGTGCCGCCGCGCGGCGGCCGATGCCGTCCAGGTTGGCAGTCCTGCCATCGGCCTGGCTGCTGCTCGCCTCCAGCGCTGCCTGCCGAGCCTCGGCCTCGCGAGGCCGCTTGTCACCGCCTCGAGCCAGCGTGCCCGTCGCCGTGAAGAGCTGCCGTCTGCGCGGGGCCGCCTGCCTGCGCGGCTGCACCAGCGGCGCGTCGTCGCTGTCCTCGTCGTCGTGGAAGGCCTGGCTGCTGCAGCCCTGGCCGCTCCGCGGGGCGACCCGCGCTGCCCGGCCGTCCGCCAGGCCTTCGGGGTCGCCGCCGCTGGCCTGGCTCGCCGTCCTCTGCTGGGCCCAGCGGGGCGAGGCAGGGTCGGCCTCGCTCCTGCTGACAGCGCTATCACGCTGGGCCAGGTCCTTGCCGTCGGTCACGTCGTCGGAGCCCCCCGCCAGGCCTGCGCTCCCAGCTGCCGCCGCGAACGCCGCCGCCGACAGCACCGTGGCCCCGCGCCGTGGCGACTCGCCTCCGCTGCTGTCGCCGGCCTGGTCGCCGTGCGCCATGCTCAGGCTCGTGCCGACTCTCCTGTCGGGCTCGGGCACTGGCTGCCCGCGTGGCTGGGTGCGGCGGCGCTTGGCGGCACGCACCATGCCGTGCTGCTCCTCGTGCCTCGGGGCCCTCGTCAGCAGCTGCTTGCCCGTGGTGTCCCTCTGGCTCCCGTTGGCTAGCGCGCACGCCTGGGCCACCCAGCCAGCCATGCGACCCACCGCCCCTTGCTGGGAGGCGAAGCGCTCCTCCTCGACCTGCGAGCTGCAGGGGTGGCAGGCCGCTCCCATCTTGGCCTCGGTGTCGGCGGCGTGGTTGCCAAGGGCGAGCCGCCGCTCCACCGAGCCGTATGCGAGCTGGGTGATGACCTGGTGGGCCTTGACCTTGCGGAACTGAAGCTGATCCTGCCCGATGTCCATGATGAGCCGCCAGATCCTCCTCCACTGCTCGGCGTAGGCCTTGCCAGGCGCGCAGCACGCGGCAGGCCCTGCGGCGATGCCGTCGAGCAGGTCCTGGTAGTCGCTGTAGATGGTGAACGGGGGCACGGCGTGCTGCAGCATGACCTCCACCGCGAAGAGCTCGCCCTCTCCCACCTCCTGTAGCCAACCAGGAGATGGCCCGTGGCAGGCTCCCGTGACTCGCCCGAGGTGGTCCACCGATGCGCAGCCGAAGCCCGCCCGCATGCCATCAGGGCCTGCGAGGCTACGCCCTGATCCGTCCACGAAGCCGTCGTCCATGAAGAAACCTCCTGGGACCTCCACGCTCCATACCGTGTGCCACGCTCTCGACGGCCTCGGCCCCGCGTTCCAGTTGGGCAGCAGGCACCTGCCCCAGAACGCCTCCTGCATCGCGGTGAGCGTGCCCTCGGGGAAGTGGACCTGGCCGATCTCGCTCTCCCTGCGCTCCCGCGCCCACGCCGCGCATGCACCGTGGCGGTGTGGGGGCGAGCCAGGGGCCTCTCCGCAGCGCTGGCACAGTAGGGAGTCAGCAAGACCCGCGGCCTGCAGCTGCTGCTGGGGCCACTGTGCTCCGATGACGGTGGAGCGCAGGCCGCGCGCCTCCTGCTTCAGGCCGTGCTTCTCGAGGTTGCGGATGACCCTGCGCACTGGGTCCAGGTGGATGCCGTCCTTGAGGTGCTCCAGCCCTTCATGCATACTTATCTGAGTGTATTGCCACCTCTCGATGGCTCTGTCTAGCAAACCTTTGATCGCCCGTGGCCCCACGCCTTCGCCCAGCTCCAGCTCCTCGCCGTCGTGAGAGGTCCACCTGCTGGCTGAGACTACTTGCCAGCCTATCCTCCTTGCCGTGGCTAGCATCGCGCCCGCTGGCCCGACCGCGGCGGCCCATGGGTGCAACTTGTTCCGCTGAGTCGCCTCTGCTCGGTCAAGTGCTCCCTGAAGAATGTGGGTGGGGATGCGCTTAGTCCAGACCGCCTTCGCCCACTCGACCAGCGGCGCCGCGTTGACGGCGCAGGCTGGGTCCTGCTTACCCCCCTCCAACATGAAGGACAGCGTGAGCGAGCGCCTCGCCGTGTCGGTGAACATCGCCGCTCCGACCGCCGCCCTGATCTTGTGCAGCTGCGAGTCGCTTCGGCCGAGCACGCTGGCACCGTGCGTCATTGCAGGCTGCATGCCCATCCTGCCCACCTTGCCCGACTTTGCGCCCTGGCGTCTGAGGCACGTGGCTCGTCCGAGGCGGCGCCTCTGCTTGTCGAAGTTCGCGTCCATGACCTTGGTGCGCCGCTTCGCTCCCACCATGGAGTCCACGCCCAAATTGCGGTGGTGCTGCCTGGCCTGGAGCCGCTGCGCCGTGTGCGTGTGCACCTTGTCTGCGATCCACTTGCCAGCGTACGCCGTGGAGATCACGATAGTGGACTTCGAGCCGTTGATCTCGAAGCCCAGCTTGCGGAGGAGCTCGATGAGATACTGCAGGCCGTCCGCTGCTACCTTGAGTAGGAATCGCTGTGACCCGATGCAGAGGATGGTGATGTCATCGACGAAGGCGAACAGCTGGATGCACTGATACCTGTCGCCGAACAGCCTCAGGCTGCGGTACATGAGGACCTTTAGCCATGATGTCGCGAAGCCGCAGCCCGGCAAGATGCTGCAGCCCAACTCGACCTCGCACGAGACCGCGTCGTCGACCTTGCACCGCCGTGGGCCCGCATATATGCTGATGCTGGTGCGCAGTAGCACCAGGTTGGCGCCGCTGGCGCAGCCTTCGTCCCAGAGCGTCTGGTGGCCCACCCTCTCGTAGGCCTTGGTCATGTCGAGCTGGTTCGAGGCCGTGACCATGCCGACCTTGAGGGCCCACTCCTGATAGACGGCCTGGTCCCAGACGGCCCGCTCGGCCGTCCTACCGCGTGCGTTGTGAAAACACGGCAGGTCATGCTCGTCCTCCCACTGCTGCATTTGTGCCCGCCGTACCTTTGTCCAAACACGAAGAAATCCTCCTAGTAGAGCGATGGGCCTCACCCCGCCCTCCGTCTTGGCAGGGAAAACGATGATGGTGGTCAGCTGCTTCGGCTGGTTGCCGACCCTCTCCATGTATGCCATGAGCTGGCCCAGGAAGGCCAGAGCCTCGTCGGACAGCATCGCGCACCACCGTGGGTGGAACGCGTCGGAGCCCAAGGCCGTCCGATGCTTGAACCTCCTGCTCGCTGTCCTGATAGCTCCAGCCGTGGGCGCGTCCAGCACGTGGTGCTTGATCTCGTCCCAGCTGGTGGCTTTCATGGGCTCGTGGACATTCCAGACCTGCTGGAGCCAGTCAGCGCAAAACTTGTCGGCGGCGTCCTGCACGCCCGCTGCCGCGCCGTTGGCCAGCGGCCCTGGCCCCGCTCCCGTGGGCCCACGTGTCCACTTGTGGGCGAGGCCAGCGCCGTTCAACGTGGCCTGCTTCGCCCAGGCGTCGAATGAACGGCAACGTGCCTTCTCGAACTCCTTGGAGAGGCGCACGCTCACATTCTGGGCCTGATCCGCCAGCTTGGCCAGGTCGTCGATCGTGAGCTTGCGCAGCCGCTGCCAATGCGCCTCAAAGGAATGCCAGTCCTGAGTCTTCATGAGGGAGCCATTCCAATGCTCCAGAGTGTCGAGGAGTCGCTTCGCTGCCTGACGGTGCCTCAGCTCATCCCTCTCGTATGCCCGCTGGAGCTCACGTAGACGGTCATGCAGCCAGAGAGCTTGACGTGCCTCTGGGGATGCCTTGGCCACCGCCGCGTTGTTCCGCCTCGTGGGATGTATCTTGACGAAGCGCGGCTCCAGCCCTCGCCCTGTGTACTTCGGCATGTCGTCCTGCGGGATATGGAACAAGCTGCCCAACTCCTCCTCAGCTCCCTGCATGAAGGCCGCGAATCCGTTCGCCAAGGCCTCCTGACAGCCCTCCGTTTCCCCCAGGGCCGTCATGGCCTCTCCCCAGCATGTCGCCACCTCCCGCCCAGGCCCGATGGGCCGCGTAGCTGGGAAAGTGGCGGGGGCCTTGTGGACCGTGATCAGGTCCTCCACCACACCGTTCTTCAGCTTGAGTCCAACTGGGCGGTGATCCTTGATGGTGGTGGTGTGTATCACGAAGCAGGACTCGACCCTCGGCACGAAGGCCTTCGGCAGGACCCAGTAGTCCAGCACGGAGCCCTCCGCCAAGTCGCCCAGCGTTGCCTCCTGGGTGAAGATCGGCTCGGCCCTCAGCTTCTCGAAGATTCCTGACTTGGCTAGCCCCGCGGGGTGCATGTTGAAGTCGCCTCCAATGATGAAGGGCCGAGCTAGCCGCTTCAGCTCTCGTGCGAGGAGGTTGACCAGGAGCCTATTCCTGGCCGTCATGCCCTCGCTGTGGCGCAGGTAGACGTTGGCCACCACCACGCCTCCTGGAAGCCATCCTTTCCAACATCTCAGCTGTACTCGGCCACGTGCGATGCCGAACCTCGTGCTCACGCATGGGTAGCTCGCCAGACCTCGCCACGGCTGCGCTGCAATACATAAGCCGCCGCTGGTGCCTCCACGTCCTGTGGGCACTGCTGGGTCCAGCTGCAGGTTCCACTTGGCCCGCTTCGCCCAGTCCTCCTGCGTCGCGCACGCCACAGTGCCGCACAAGTGGGCCTCCTGGCCCAGGAAGATGTCCGCTCGGCGACCCACCTCATCCAGCAGCAGGTCGGTGAGGCTCGACCATGTGGTGCCGTTCGCCGTGATGGCTAGCGTGTGCTCGCTCTTCGGTTGCTTCGACATGACCACCCTCCGCCGTGCAGCTCGGACGGTGAGCAGTGCGTGCCCCGAAGGGTCGGTACTCTCTGCCGTCCAGGCGGCTCGGCCCGCAGTGAGCAGTGCGTGCCCCGAAGGGTCGGTACCCTCTGCTGCGGGCTCCGCTACCTGCTGCACCTTCGCAACCTCGGGCATAACCCTCCGCCGCTCCAGTGTGGCTGGAAGAATCGGGAAGGGGGCCGTGAGTGCTCGCACCCTGCGGAGCTCCTCCTCCGACGCGACCTGCATGTCCAACAGCCCGTCCTGCCCCACCTCCAGGAACGCGTTGCTGTAGTTGGCGTCCTTGATGGGGTGCTGGTCTGACCCGTGGCCCTTCACCGCTAGGAGGCCGACCCGCTTGAAGTAGAGCACGATCTCGCCAATCAGCTCAAGTACCAGGTCCACGAACTGCGATACCGCCTGTGCGTTCAGCTGTACCGCGTGGGGCTCCTTGACTTGGCCCTTGACGAAGACCAGACCTGCGGGCACCCTGGCGTCGCCCAGTGTCTCGAAGGGCGGTGTGGCTCGGGTCTCCTCACGCACTGAGGCTGGGGTGGCATGTAGGGCCGTAGCCCCGTCGTTATAGCCAATCCCCGCCTGGGCCCCAAACAGTGAATGCCCTTGGTCAGGAGCTCTGACAGCAACCGATCCGCGGGGCACTGGCTCTGCACCTCGGGCTCCGTCCGAAGCTGCGGCGACGACCGGTGGCGCACGAAGAGCATGTGGTGCAGCTCCATCCAGTGCAGCCTGTGCCGCCTCCTCCTCACGCGGCCGCGGGACCTCCCGTCCTGCGAGGCCGCTCGGGCGTGGGGCCGCCTGCCCCGCAGGCCGCGGCTGCTCCAGCGCCACGGCAGCCCGGGCGCAGTCGACCTGGAGTGGGAGGGGGGGCCCAGTGCCCCTGCCAGGGGACTTGAGCCCCCGCTCGATGTTGGCTGCCGCGCCGCGGCTGCCTGCAGCAACTGCCGCCTCGCCGAGGAGGTGACGGGCCGCTACGTCCTCCGCCTCCCACGTGTCCTCCTGTACCAGGTCGGCCGCGGCGACGGTGCTGTTGCTCTTGCCCAGGCTCGTCATGGGGACAAGGTCAGTACGGTCCAGCTCGCATGCGCGCTGCGGCCCCGATGAGCGGGCTAGCGGCAAGGCGAGCAGCAATAGCGCGCATCTCTTCCAGGTCCGTCGGCATGTCGGGCGCGATGTCGGCGGGCCACAGCTCGTTGAGCTCGGCGCGCAGCGCCTCCTCGGAAGCCTTGCCGATGGGGTCCTCGGTGCTGGGCACTGCTTGAGCGGCTGCTGCGCTCGCCACGCCCGCAGGGGGGGGAGCATGGCGCTCCGCGGGCACCACCAGCTGCGGCAGCAACTCCTCCAGGAGTATGGACACCGCCTCCGCGTGGTCGCCGAAGCCGCGCTCCCCGCACTTGGCCACCAGCGCGGCCTTGTTGATGCCGAACGTGTGGGCGACCGCCCCCGTCTCGCTGCCACCGTCAGCGGCTGGGCCAGCCTGAGCAGCATCAGCAGCCACCAGCTCGTGCACCACGGCCTTGGCACGGCCGAGCTCGGCCTCACACTGCTCCCGCTGGGTCTTGAGCTCCTGCAGGCGCAGCTGCGCTGCAGCGACGGCCTCCTCCTGCTGCGCCAGCTTGTCACCCGCCTTGGCCAGGGCGGCCTCCTTCTTCTTGACTTCCCGACGGGCGATCTGGAGCTTGGCGTCCGCGGGCTTGGCATCGTGCAGCTTCTTCCGCAGCTCGTCCAGCTCCGTCTGGAAGGATTCGATGACACCCTTGTAGATGCCACCCACATCGTCGCGGCCCTTGAGCAGCTTGATCTCCGCCGCCAGCTTGTCGGCGCGCTTCCGCAGCGCGGCAGCACCTGCAGCTGGGGCCTCGACTGCGGAACCGTCGGTCTCCATGTCGCCGTCCTGCGAGGACTTGCTGCGCAGCTCCTGCTCCAGCGCCGCGATCTTGTCCTCGTAGAACTTCTTGTGCTTCGCCTCGGCTCGACTGTCGGCCACGCTGGGCGCGCGCGTCGAGGGGGCACCTCCACCTGCAGGGCGGTTGCTGCCGAAGCAGGCGCCCTTGTGCAGCTTGCATTTTGTACACCACAACGACGAGCCAGGGTTCCACCAGCGCCTGCCCTTCGCATTCTTGCAGCCGTCCTTGCAGCAGAACCAGTCGGGCTTGTCGCGCACGAAGCCGCTGCCGACCGGACCGCCATGTGGTGGCCTGCTCCCGCCACTGCTGCCCGCCGCCCAAGGGGCACGCCTGGCCGCCATCCTGCACAGCTCCCTAGCGCCGCCGCGGCAATCAAGTAGATTAAGCGGATGGCGCTCCCCCAGGAGCTCACAGGAAATCTGGAGGCTGGCCGCGGACTAGCGGTATCCTTTCTGCCTGGAGGCTTGCAGCCCCCCCAGTCAGACATCTTGAGCCAAAATGGCTACGGAGGAGGAGGAGGAGGAGGAGGAGGAGGAGGAGAAGGAGGAGGAGGAGGGAGGAGGGGGAGGAGGAGAGCCCCAGCGTAGGAGGAGGAGGAGGAGGAGGAGGAGAGGGAGGAGGAGGAGGAAGAGGAGGAGGAGGAGGAGGCGGAGAGGAGGGAGGAGGAGGAGGAGGAGGAGAGAGGAGGAGGAGAGAGGAGAGAGAGAGGAGGAGGAGGAGGAGGAGGAGGAGGAGGGAGGAGGAGGAGGAGGAGGAGGAGGTGGAGGAGGGGGAGGGGGATGATGAGGAGGAGGAGGAGGAGGAGGAGGGGAGGAGGAGGAGGAGGAGGAGGAGGAAGGAGGAGGAGGAAGAGGAGGAAAAGGAGGAGGAGGAGGCGGAGGAGGAGGAGGAGTGCGCCAGACGTCTGAGCATCCTGCGGCCCCTGCTGGCCCTGGCCAGGCCGTGGATGGCTGGCGTCCGTGGATTGTCTGATGAATTACGGCTGGGCCTGGGACAGAAGAGCATTTCTCCAGGACGTGGGGCTGCGCGCAGAGAGGGTAGGGAGGGTGGAAGGCTTCTTATAAAGAGGCTGCTTCTGAGAAGCCTTCCCCCCTCCCCCTACCCCCCCTCTGCGCGTGGCCGCAAAACGAGACCCTCCGCCGGCCAAATTGAAGAACACTCGAGGGTGCCCTCCCTCATGATGCAAAAGAACATCCAACAAACACACGAAGAACATCAGGGTCCGAACCGACCTCTGCCTTATATCTCGGTCTGGCTGTATTCGGGGAGCGGCAACGGCATACACATGATTTGCAGGAGGTCCGCGCGGATTTCTCAGATCGGCGCTGGAGTCCCCCTCCCTGGCGCGCAAGAGCGCGCCAGGGGGGCCGGGCGCCGATCCAAGAAATCCGAGCGGACCTCCGAGAAGTTATGCCAATGCCGTCTAGTGTTCTTCGATGTACAGTGCGGGCGCGGCCGCACGAGACCCTGGCAAGATGCCCAACCCTGAGAACCCGTGCGCGAGGTGCACCTGAGGGGAAACCTGGAGCACCCTGAACGCAGCAACCTCTTCAATGGCGTCACCACGCAACGCGAGCAGCGAAGAAACCCGGGATACCCTGACGAAGAGGATATGGTTTCTTGATGCGCGCCCCCACCTGGCCTGGCCAGGAAGGTATACCGGTTCTGGGTGCGCGCCTCCCGAGACTGTCAGAGGCCGCCGATCCCCCCAGTGGCCTGCGGCTCCGCGGCCGTGGACGGGCGGTCCGACGAGGAGGCCGCGAAGCCCTCGAGCATGCTCGTTAACCTGGGGCGCTCGGGAAGCACTGTTTCCCACCACCGCCACCACACGTTGGAGGGGGAGGGGGTCCTCCTCATCCTCCTCCTCCTCCTCCTCCTCCTCCTCCTCCTCCTCCTCCCCTTCCAGCTTATGGTGGTGGTGGTGGTGGTGGTGGTGGTGGAAAACGGGCCCATCAAGGGGACTGCCAGAAAACCCCAGCAGGATTTGCACGGCAATAGCAAGCCCCCGCAGGAGAGGAGCAAACAACGGCACAGGCAATAAGCCCTCGGAGGCCCGCGCAGGCTTCTTGGATCCGCGCTGGGCGCCCCGCCCCAGCGATCGGGCTCGCGCCAGGAACGGCGCTGGAAGCGCCGCTGAGGGGGGTGGGGGGGGCAAACACAGATCCAAGAAATCCGCGCGGACCGTCGAACATTTGTATTTATGCCGTGTTTGTGTCTTCGAAGCAGGAGGAGCAATCCGCCGGCCCCCCTGTGGGGCCACCAAGCTGTGGGCCGAAGGTTTGCTGTTCCCTGCGCCAGTTCCAGTTTCCAGTTTCCACTGTTACAGTTCTGCTTCTTGCTGCTGTTCTTTGTTGATGGACCGCGCGAGGGGGGGGAGCCGAGAAAGAACCTAAGTACCACACGCGAGCCGCGTGCTCTGAATTCCTGGGGGGGGCGTGGGACATGAGAAAATATATGAATTTCGCGCCCCCGAGGCCATAGACCGTCGTAAATTATGCCAGATTCGAGTCCCCGCGGCCGTATACCTTCGTGAATTACGCGGCATTCGCGTTCCCGAAGCCATACATCCTCGCAAAATACACCATATTCGTGTCCCCGAGACCATACACCGTCGTACATTATTTATTTTTTTGCGTCCCCGAGGCCACAAACGCGCGTACATCATTCAAAATTCGCGTCCCCGAAACCATAAACCTTTTATAACTTCCGCAATATTCGCGTATCCGAAGCCACGAACCCGCGTAAATGACGCAACATTTGCGACCCCGAAGCCAGACACCCTCGTAGATTACACAATGATCGCGTCTCCGAAGCCATACACCTGCGTTAATTACGCTATAACTGCGACCCCGAAGCCATACGCCTTGGTAGATTACGCGCTATTCGTGTATCCGAAGCCATCAACCTTCGACATACAAGACCGAATTCGACAATATCATCATAATCTCAATTTGTGTTGCCGATTACTCATCGTTTTTACGTGAAATCCCGACGCTGCTTCACGGCGGCGCCAACGCCTCATGATTTCGCTCTTGCATTGTTCTTTGTCCGAGAGAAGGGGGCCGGCGGCAGGGGGCGAAACCCTTGCGGATAATCAAACATTTGGCGCCTCGAACAGACCGGGGCGGCCAACGTGTTGTGTTTTGCGGCCACTGGAGACAATTTTCGGGCATCGGGGCCGTCAGTAAAACTGCTCGGGGTGAAAAGCCAAGCCAGGGGAAAGGGTCGAGCAGTCCCGCGGCCCGCGCATCAAGACAAAAATGAAGCGCAGGATGCCGGCCGGGGTTACGGTTAGGTCGGGCCTGTCCCCCTGCAGAGGGATTCTGGACGAACGTGATCGACCCACGAACCCGGAAAATAATATAGAGCCGTAGCGCATGGCGACGTTTTCAAAAAAACCTGATTGGGTTACGGGCAAATGCAATGCTGAATGTATCGATCTTGATGTGCCCTGCCGAGGGCTGTGCTGTGCTGCGCCGTGCTGAACTGCGATGTGCCATGCCGCGATTCTGCTCTGTAGCGTCGTGGATCGAGTCTCCCTTTTGCTTCCGAGTCCTGACCGAACTGATTTGGGTCTTAAGCTCGAGCTGCCTGAACACATAGTAGCTGCCCCAAAGCTAATTGACAGGGGGACATGCCAGGAGGGCGCGCCGCGAAACGTCTCATGGGACGCGCCAGGCGACGTGCCAGGGGGCGTGCCGTGGGGTCGCACCGCAGGACGTGCCAGGGGGACGCGCTACGGAACGTGCCAATGGATGTGCCGCGGGATGTGCCAGGGGGCGCGCCGCGCGACGTGCCGGGGGGACTCGCCAAGGCACGCCTCGCGGAACGTGCCGAGGAACGTGCCAAGTTGCAATGCTGAGTGTATCGATCTTGATGTGCCCTGCCGAGGGTTGTGCTGTGCTGCGCCGTGCTGAACTGCCATGTGCCATGCCGCAATTCTGCTCTGTAGCGTCGTGGATCGAGTCTCCCCTTTGCTTCCGAGTCCTGACCGAACTGATTTGGGTCTTAAGCTCGAGCTGCCTGAACACATAGTAGCTGCCCAGAGCTAATTGAAAGGGGGACATGCCAGGAGGACGCGCCGCGGAACGTCTCAAGGGGCGCGCCGAACGACGTGCCAGGGGGCGCGCCATGGGGGCGCACCGCGGGACGTGCCGAGGGGACGCGCTACGGAACGTGCTGGGGGCAAGCGTTTCGCTCGAGGCATCCTGCCAACATCCAAGGAATTCCTGGAACCGCGTGCGAATTCGTCGAGACACCCTCGACATTCCTGCGCGCGGGACGTGGCGCGCGCGAGACATCCTCGGAATTCACGCGCGCGGGGCGTGCAAACAACCATTTCGCTTGAGACGTCCTCTGAATTATGCCCCCCCCCCCGAGGCTCCCGCTCGAGACATCCCCAAACATTGCAAAACCAGCTCGGCGAGAGCTGCTCGCCCGTGGAGGCGCTCACGTGCCTGCGCGCGAGAGCGCTCTGCAGGCAGCACGACGCCCAGAGGTCGTCGTCGTCGCGGAGCTCTGCGGCCTCCGAGGGCCCCGCAGCGTGGGAAGGCCAGCCCCCGCGCCGCTGGAGGTACTCGCCAACCGCGCGCAAGCGTAGATCCTCTGGGCAAGATCTAACAAGCAGCTCCTCCCGCACCGCGTCGACATCATGGCGCTCGTTGACATCCTTCTGCGCCGCAGGCAAGCACGCAGCATTCGCCTCGCGCAGCGCGGATGTGGGATCCCATGTCCGCCTGCGACGCGCCGCCCTGCGTTCGGCGTCCATGGCGGTGGCCGTGCCTGGAGTCCGCTCTCGGGTCTGTCGCGCGGCCTCCAGGACGTTGTCCACGACCTGCATTCGCTTCCTCTTGCGGGTAGAGATGTTGAAAGCCCTGGCCGCTTTCCCCAGCCAGTCGTCATCGAGAGCAGTCCATGCCTCGATCTGTCTCTGCCGTTCCGTGCGGCGAGCGCTTTCGAGGTCATAGCGGCTGCGCGTCAGGCGCTGTTGCAAACCATCCACGGCCAAAGAAATCAACAAATCACGCATCGCCGTCTCGCCGGTTACGACTGGCATTGTCTCGCGGCGGCAAGGGCGGGCCTTCGTCCGCGGCGGCGGGCCTCCCGGGCTTGCTCCTGCCGCCCTCGAGACCCCAGAAATCCGCCTCGTAGCGGGAAGCGGTGAGGTCAGACGCCGCTGGGCGCTTCCGCGCAAGCGTGGCACCGGGAAGGCAGCTGCCCGGCGGGGCCGCCCGGCTGACCCTGCGGGTGCAAACGGCGCGCGGCCCCTGCGCGCGCGCGTCGCTCCGAAGCCCACGGGCGACCTGCCTCGAGCTGGAGAGAAGGGAGGGGGGCCGCGAGTAAGTGCGACTAGTAACGCTGGGGCCCTGGGGAGGCCTACTGGGGCCTCCTGGGGCGGCCTCTGAAGCACGAGGAACCCACGTGTTTTCACGCTCGTCCCGCTCTGAAGCGTCAGGAAACCACGTGTTTTCACGCTTGTCCCGCTCTGAGGCGTTAGGAGACCATGCGTTTTCACGCGGGACGTGAAAACAAGGATTTCGCCTGAGACATCCTCTGCATTCTGGCCCCCAGCGAGGCACCCGCTCGAGACACCGTCCAATTATGTAAAACCAGCGTTTCGCTCGAGACAACCTCAACAAATTATGAAGAACAAGCGTTTCGCTCAAGACATCCTGTCAAAATCCAAAGAAGTCCTTGCAAAACAAGCGAATTAGTTGAGACATCCTGAGAATTCCTGCGCGCGGGACGCGGAACGCGCGAGACATCCTCGGAATTCCTGCGAGCGGGACGCGAAAACAAGCATTTTGCCTGACACATCCTCTGAATTCTGGCTCCCCGCGAGGCCCTCGCTCGAAACACCCCCGAATTTTGCAAAACCAGCGTTTCGCTCGAGACATCTTCAACAAATTATGAAGAACAAGCGTTTCGCTCGAGACATCCTGTCAAGATCCAAAGAAGTCCTTGCAAAACAAACGAATTAGTCGAGACATCCTCAGAATTCCTGCGCGCGGGACGCGGCACGCGCGAGACATCCTCGGAATTCCTGCGAGCGGGACGTGAAAACAAGCATTTCGCGTGAGACATCCTCTGAATTTTGGCCCCCCACGAGGCCCCCGCTCGAGACACCCTCCAATTTTGCAAAACCAGCGTTTCGCTCGAGACATCCTCAACAAATTATGAAGAACAAGCGTTTCGCTCAAGACATCCTATCAAAATCCCCAGAAATCCTTGCAAAACAAGCGAATTAGTCGAGACATCCTCAGAATTCCTGCGCGCGGGACGCGGCACGCGCGAGACATCCTCGGAATTCCTGCGCGCGGGGCGCTTTTACGCGTCGCGGTCGGGGCTCCAGACCTTTGTTTTTTTTGAAGATTCTGCTGAAAACACTCCGCACTCTCTTTTTACGAAGGAAAGCGGTGGTCCGCGGACCCCGTTATTTATCAAGGAATCGAGATGGGGGTTCGACTTTCCTCGAGCGGGCACGCGCGACACGTTTTTTTTCACGCCGAATTGGACTGTACCTCGTTTTAATAAAAACGGAATTCTGCTGGCACACCTCCCGCATGGCACCGGGGACAGATTACCATTCTAATCCGCCGACCCTGTCGGCGTGTGGAAGAGGCTTCTCCGTCTGTTCTCTCTTCGTCGTCGTCGTTGTCGTTCCTTCCCCTTTCCCCACAGCGCCGTTGCTTCTACCCCTCTCCCAGGGCCTCCTCCTGAAGCGTGCCAGTCCAAAGCGAAATTGAGCAACGTCGTAATTGAGCCGAAGGGAAGCCCCTTCCCTTTTACCCCTTCCCCTCCCGGGGGGAGGGGTCCCGGGGTGGGTCCCGGGTCTTTACGCCGCCCCCCCGGGGAATCCCGGAGCCCAAAAAAGCCCCAAGACGGGCCAAGAGTGCCCCAAGAGGCCCCCAAGACGATCCAAGAGGGCCCCGAATCGCCGAATGATCTGTCCAAGACGCCTTGACGGCCTCCAGACGGCCCAAGAGGCCTGCGAGACGCTCCAAGAGGCCTCCAGGACCGTTCCCACGAGAGCCCCAAGAGGCAAAAATCATTGATTTTCCATACGTTTTTCATGAATTTTGGCGTTCTCGCCTCTTCCGCTTCCCCACGCGCCAAGACGGCCCAAGAGGCCCCCAAGGTCGCCCCGAGACGGCCCAAGAGGCCTCCAAGAGACTCCCCAAACGGCCCAAGAGTGCCCCAAGACGGCCCAAGACGCCTCCAAGACAGCACAAGAGGCCCCCAAGACGGTTCCAAGAGAGTGCCCAGACGGGGAACCCGAACGGACATTTCGAGCCCTCAGCCCCGAGAAGTCCCCAAGAGGCCCCCAGGAAGCCCAAAGAGGCCCTAAGAGGCTCCCAAGAGGCCCCCGAACATCCCCCCAGAGGCCCCCGAGAGCGCTCGGAAGAAACCCCAAGAAGCACGTTTGAGGACTCAACCCACGTCAGCATCGTCGTCGTCGCTACCGCCGCCGCCGCCGTCGTCGTTCCCCTTCAGGGTCGGCGGCACCGGCCGTAAGGCCTTCGCAATAGAGAACCCTGGGCCGGCGCCCTTTCCGGGAAAAATAAAGAATACCCAAAACATATTCAACAAATGCGCAAAAACAGTCAAATTATCCCGGCAAAGCAACCTAACAGCGATGTGTAGAAGCATATCTGAAAGCATTCCCCTTAAGATTCAGATGAAAATCCAGTTGTCGAATTCTGCTGTTCTCGCAGTCGTAGTCGCATTCGCGATGACAGTCGCAGCGGCAACGGCAGTCGCAGTCACAGCCTCAGCCTCAGCCTCAGCCTCAGCCTCAGCCTGCCTCAGCCTCAGCCTCAGCCTCAGCCTGCCTCAGCCTCAGCCTCGGCCTGCTTCAGCCTCAGCCTCAGTCTGCCTTCAGCCTCGGCCTCAGCCTCAGCCTGCCTCAGCCTCAGCCTGCATCAGCCTCAGCCTCAGCCTCAGCCTGCCTCAGCATCAGCCTGCCTCAGCCTCAGCCTCAGCCTGCCTCAGCCTCAGCCTCAGCCTGCTTCAGCCTCAGCCTCAGTCTGCCTTCAGCCTCGGCCTCAGCCTCAGCCTGCCTCAGCCTCAGCCTGCCTCGGCCGCAGCATCAGCCTGCCTCAGCATTCAAAATATGGCCCAGGAATGGAGTTCTGGGAACTAGAAGAACACGAAGTGGCCTACAGTTGGCTCCGGGCATTCAAAATCATGCCCAGGAATGGAGTTCTGGGAACTTGAAGAGCACGAAGTGGCCTACAGTTGGCTCCGGGCATCCAAAATGTGGCCCGGGAATGGAGTTCTGGGAATCGAAGAGCACGAAGTGGCCTACAGTTGGCTCCGGGCATCCAAAATGTGGCCCGGGAATGGAGTTCTGGGAAGTCGAAGAGCACGAAGTGGCCTACAGTTGGCTCCGGGCATCCAAAATGTGGCCCGGGAATGGAGTTCTGGGAGCACCAAGAGCGATTTTGCGAGGATGTCCCAAGCGATTTCGGCTTCGGCGGCAGCGGCCCGGGTCCCGCCCAGAACCCCCCTGTGGAGTCATGATGCTCTCTTTTGAGACCACTAGAAACCTATCAGCAAAAGCTGTTAGGTAAAAATTGTCCCCGGACCATTTTTGACTATTTTTGAATATGCCCACGGTAGAGGGACAGGCCCAACTTAAGGTTAGGGGGAGGAGCAGCGAGAGAGATATAGAGAGAGAGAGAGACAGGGAGAGATGCCGTGCACGGCAGAAGTGCTCTGACAAGACGTGGTGAAACGAGTACGTGCGGTACAGTCAAACAGCACAGTAAGGATGCGCGATAAGGATGCAAGGATAGCCAGGACTCCGGGTAAGGGGAACCTGTTGGTGGTAGGGCCCCGGAGCCCCTAAATTTGCCAGAGTCACTAAACCAAGTCTGCCGTGCCGGTGTTTTCTTTTTGGGTGACGGCAGTTCCGGTCAGTGGAACGGGGCGGGGGGGGCGTCCCCCAGTACACATCACTAAACCAGGTCCCACTAAACCCAGTTCTGCGGGCCTTGGACGCCCATTTCGAAGCTTTCCGAGCGGGGCGCGGCCAACGAAAGTGGCCAAGGATGGGCCGAGGAGGCGAGGACGTAAAGGGTACCCTTGGGAAGGTCGCCCATCCTTACTCTGCGGGTTGACTGTACGCTGCCGCGGGAACTGATCGGTGGCATGGCGTGGCAGGCCGCCGGGCAACCCCATTCGGCTTGGCGGGGGGGGGAGGGAGGAGAAACAAGAACGCATGAGGGAGCTTGCCATCGCTCGGACGTCCATTCCCCGTAAGTGCTTCGTTATCGTGCGTGCTCTGTTCTTCGGGGGCGCGCAAACATGGATTACCGATCCATGGATTTGGCGCGCGGTCGCCAAATCCATGGATCGGGGGAGGTGCCCTCCCCAAAATGCGGCCGGAGCCGCCTCGTTCGGCGGCGGCAATATGCGATTTCCCTTGGAAACGGGACCCGTCGCTAATCCACGCCCCCTTAATTCCATGTTTGCGATCGCCTGAGTTCTGCTCGATGATCCAGGATGCTCCTCGCCGAAACAGTGCACGTGTCCGAGCGATGCCAAGGGCGAGGAGCGGGTGGGGGGTGGGGCGGAGAATCGGATCGAGGGCGCTGGGCGGGCGTGGCGTGGCGTGGCGTGGCGTGGCGGCGGAGGAGGGGGAGGAGGAGGAAGCCCATCTGGCCTCTGGCGGGCTGGGCCGCGACCGATCCTCCGCTCGGGGTCGATCGGTGCGCCCGTGGGTCCGATCGGCTCGCGCCCGATCCGATCCGCCGCCCGCGGGGCCGGGCTCGCGCGCCGCGGCGGGTCGGCCATCCGCCGCCTCCGCAGCCGCGCCTCGCCCACCGCTGCCCCGCTGCTGCGCGCCTCTTGCGCGCCTGGAAGGGCCCAACGCCCCGGGAGCCAGCCTGGCACAGGCGGGAGCGCGCCCGTCGTGCATCAGCGCGGAGCCTCCTCAGGGTCGTGGAGGCAGCCAGCTGCCTCAACGGCCACACCACGGCGCGCAGCAGCCCCCGCGCAGCAGCAGCACCACGGTGCGCAGCAGCCTCAGCGTCGTGGCTTCCAAAAGTCGGGGAAAGAGCGGCAACAGCACGGGGGGGCAGGCGCCAAGGTGGACAGCACATCGTGCCGAAGGGTCCACGGCGACAGGCCCCCCCCCGTCGGAGGTCAGCCCTGGCCATGGAGGAGTTCGTCGAGGGCCAAAAGCAGGTACAACGACAACGACAACTACTACCAGGACAATTATTACTACCAAGACAAGCGAGGCTCAGCGAAAAAATCGGCTTCAAGAACATGATCGACCCACGAACCCGGAAAGGAATATAGAACTGTAACACATGGCAACGTTTTCAAAGACACCTGATTGGGTGACGGGCAAATGCAATGCTGAGTGTATCGATCTTCTGTGCTGCATCGTGCTGAATTGCGATGTGCCATAGTGTGATTGTGCTCTATAGGGTCGTGGATCGAGTCCTCCTTTGCATCCGAGTCCTGACCGAACTGATCTGAATCTTAAGCTCGAGCTGCCTGAACACATAGTAGCTGCCCCAGAGCTAATGGACAGGGGGGCATGCCAGGAGGACGCGCCGCGAAACGTCCCAAGGGATGCGCCAGGCGACGTGCCAGGGGACGCGCCATGGGGTCGCACCGCGGGACGTGCCAAAGGGACGCGCTACGGAACGTGCCAATGGATGTGCCACGGGATGTGCCAGGGGACGCGCCACGCGACGTGCCAGGGGGACTCGCCAAGGGACGCCTCACGGAACGTGCCAAGTTGCAATGCTGAATGTATCGATCTTGATGTACCGTGCCGAAATCTGTGCTGTGCTGCGCCGTGCTGAATTGCGATGTGCCATGCCGCGATTGTGCTCTATAGCCTCGTGGATCGAGTCCTCCTTTGCATCCGAGTCCTGACCGAACTGATCTGAATCTTAAGCTCGAGCTGCCTGAACACATAGTAGCTGCCCCAGAGCTAATGGACAGGGGGGCATGCCAGGAGGACGCGACGCGGAACGTCTCAAGGGACGCGCCAAGCGACGTGCCAAGGGACGTGCCATTGGGACGCATCGCGGGACGTGCCAAGGGGACGCGCTACGGAACGTGCTGGGGACAAGCGTTTCGCTCGAGACATCCTGTCAAAATCAAAAGAGATCCTGGCAAAACAAACGAATTAGTAGAGACGTCCTCGAAAATCCTGCGCGCGGGACGCGGCACGCGCGAGACATCCTCGGAATTCCTGCGAGCGGGACGTGAAAACAAGCATTTTGCCTGAGACATCCTCTGAATTCTGGCTCCCCACGAGGCCCTCGCTCGAGACATCCCCCAATTTTGTAAAACCAGTGCTTCGCTTGATACATCCTCAACAAATTATAGAAAAAAAACGTTTCGCTCGAGACATCCGGTCAAAATCCAAATAATTCCTGTCAAAACAAGCGATTAGTCGAGACGTCCTCAAACTTCGTGCGCGCGGGATGCGGCACGCGCGAAACATCCTCGGAATTCCTGCGAGCGGGACGTGAAAACAAGCATTTCGCCTGAGACATCCTCTGAATTCTGCCACCCCACGAGGCCCCCGCTCGAGACGTCCCCCAATTTTGCAAAACCAGCGCTTCGCTCGAGACATCCTCAACAAATTATGAAAAAACAAGCATTGCGCTAGAGACATCCTGTCAACATTTCAGGAAATCCTGGCAAAACAAGCGAATTAGTCGAGACATCCTCAACATTAGTACGCGCGGGATGCGGCACGCGCGAAACATTCTCGGAATTCCTCACGGAGTGTCCCCATGTGAAGGTTGCCCTGGTCATGAAGGCGTGCTCCCAAGAGCCGAAGGGCGGGCAATGCCGGGCGCCGGAAACGGCATGGGGACAAAGCGAGAGCAAACGGCTACTCGAGCTGAATGCCTTGTTGGGGTATGTCCGTCGCAACTTGGGATTCGCTGATCCTGGAGACCGCGCCCCAGCCTTCATCGACGGAAGCGGGGCCATCTCCGAGTCCAGCGCAAAAAACTAATGAGGCCATAACTTCCTGGGGGGCGACTGGCTCAGGAAGTAAGGCCACAACAGACACCAGAAGATCCCGAAGTCTCCGTGCCCAGCGACGTCGACTCGTGCAGTGTTGCCGCGACGTGCCGACCTCGTCACCGCCCCCTCGTCTCAAGCCTTGGTGCATGCTTTGGGGATAGCGTACGGCGCCGACCCAACCCTCAACCCAACCCCTCATTGCACCACCAGCGAGCAATCCATTTTACGCAGCTGCTGCCAACAGCTAGCGGACCGAAGACCAACCCCTCGGCTGCTACATCTCGCATGGGAGAAGCGAGAAAGTTCAGCAGCTCGGCATTGCCACATAGACGCCAAACATTAGGCTTGGCGGAACCACCCACCGTCTTCTGCACACCGCAGCATATCGCACACGGCAAAGCACCTGAGGCACAACCGCGGTCGATTCCGACGTCGACGACACCTCCAAGCGCGCCGCCTACCACGGTAAGGTTCGCCGGGGACATCACTCCCCACCGACCGCTACCACGCGCGACCCACGTCAAGCCTGACGTCAAGCAACACAGACAGGTGCGCTTCTGCCCCGGCATCTCAGAGACAGACAGGACCCGCGCGCGTGGCAGCCCGAGTCAAGAGTGGGCAATCTACTAAGGCGGCTGCCGAGACAATCCTTCGTCCAGCGCTGGACTGGGGAGCCAACCCCCGGCCAGCATAGACCATCTTCAGCGGCAGGCCAGGGGGGGCACAAGCGGTGTTTCTGGGCGAAACAAACCAGACGAGCCGCCCCCTGGCCCAGCAGTGGCCGCCACATACCCAGTCGACGTCCGCGTCGACCGCCAGCAGCAGCAGGCCGGGGGGGGGGGGGGGGGCACAAGCGGTGTTTCTGGGCGAAACAAACCAGAAGAGCCGCCCGCTAGCCCAGCAGGAGCTGCGACAAGACCTGACGACCCCCAGAGTCACAGGCAGCAGTGCGACACAGCTTCGGCTGGACCCTGGCGACTCCCCAGGGCCAGCCCTTGCGCCACTCGCCCACTGAATTCCCACCACCACGAGGCGAGAATGACTCCCAGGACGCGGCCATCTGGGGTGAAATCTTCGAGCTTCCCGCGCGCCGACCGACCCGCGCACTTTGGCAGTCCCTCGGCGCCCAGCCATTTTGGCTCTCAGTCGCCACCTCCTTCCTCTACAGAAGGACAGATCAAGACCGCCGAGAAGGAGATCACCCTATGCCAGACGCAGCAAAGACTGACGCAGCAGCAGCAACGACGGCGCCCCGCCGAGGAGCTGCACCAAGACCAGCACCGCGGCGACGAGAAGCCTGGACTCTGGCGGCGCCCCAGGGCCAGCATCGACCCCGAGGGCCCTATCGTGGCCTTTGGCAACGGCGCCAACCCACGCAGCATCCCAAACATCGAAGACACATTCCTCGACTCACCTCCCCAGCACCACGACCATCCACCAACTACCATGCCCAGCCTTCCCTGCAGTGCCCATAGTTCACCGCACCCAGCCACGGTCTCAACCTTGCCGACCCATTGCTCCGGCGACGCATCCAAAACAACCAAGCCCCCACTATGTCCTTGACATTCCACCACCTCCACAACACCGCGGCCAACTCGACCTACCCGCCCCCTTGACGACGCGCCGTGCAGAGCCACCGCGGGGAGAGCTCTCCAGCCATGTCGTGCCCTATCAGCCAACATGCCACTTCCACCCGACCCCCAACAGCAGCCACCAGCAACACCTACCCCACAGCCGACAAGCAGAGTCGACTTCCAAGCACGACCCACAATCAAGCGGACACTACAGCAGTCCCAACAACCAATGCGGACCCTCGGGTTCCACGACTCAAGCCTCAACGAGACCGCCGAGTACACATTGCGCCACTTCCCGATGGGACCACTGCACCCGCATGCTAAGTTCCACCTCTTCACAGACGGCTCCCAGCATCCCACGCAGCCGAACGAAGACGCATGGGCAGTAGTCATAGTTGGGGAATACGAATGTGGCTTCACGTTCCAATGAGCGATTGTCGGGGAGCACAGGAGCGCTACTGACATCACCTCGAAGGCTCACAACAATCCTGAGACCACATCAACCACCATGGAGATCACTGCGCTCATATGGCCTTCGCATGCATTCGCCGCAGCCTCGGCGACATCGTCGCGACATCCACAGACTCGCCGGGTGCTTTGCAGCTCGCGAAGAGGGCAGCCTTCACGAGTCGCGACCGTGACCTCGTGCGAACTCTCTGTGTCCTCCAAGACATGATCAGGCAGAAGATCGACCTGAAGCGTGTCCGCGCCCGCGAGCACAACCCCTGCGGGCGAATCAACTCGGTGACAGTTTCACAGCAATAATGGGCAGGTATCATGGACGGCACCTACCAACGAGACTGGGAGTTCCTGGTCGACACCGACCGAAACACCAAGGAGGCATATCCCAACTTCGTGCGAGACAGCCTCATCGCATTTAACGACCCCGCGGTCGCCAACGCCAGCAGCCACCTCCACGAGCCAACTGAGGCCAGCGACAACATGGCCGAGATAAATCAATATCGCGACCTTCAACGTCCAGACTGGTCGGGAGCCGAAGGAGGGGGCGAACGTAAGAAATGCGAATATCAACAAACTCAAGACCACCATGGCCAGCCTTTGCGACGAGGACCTCCACGTCATCGGCATTCAGGAAGCCAGGGCACCTTGGGGCGCGCGTGGCGCCGACGAAGAGGGCGACGCCGCCTGTGCCGATGCCAACAGCTACCACGTCATCTCCCGCGGCCACAAAATATACGGCCACGGGTGCGAGCTCCACGTCCTTCTCAACAAGCCATGTGGGAGACGTGGCAAGCGAGGGCTGTGTTTCGAGCTCGACCAGTTCATCGTCATTGACAAGGGCCCGGGGCCCCAAGCTCCTCATCTGCGTGGGCGCGCCCGGATTCTCACGCGTGCTGCGCGTCGTCCGCGCCCCCCGCTCCAATGCCCCCGGGACCGAGAAGGCCAGCTTCTGGGAAAACTCACGAACGCCACAGAGGCATACCATATCATCATCATCCTGAGAGACGCCAATGCCAGGACAGAGGATATCAACAACTCAGCGATCGGAGACCACTGTGTGAAGCAGAATGAAGATCAAAACTGCCGAAGGCCCTATGAGCTACTCCTCTCCAACAACCTCGCGGCCGCTAACGAGCTCGTCAGCCAAAGGCCCGAACGCCATGCATGGCAGTCAGGAAAGAATGCCCCACCGTATAGACTACATCGTCATGCTCAAGGGCTACATGGACCCGATCGAGGCATGTTCTGCCCTATATTGTATCGACAACGGCAGCGATCCAGTTTTCGAGGACGACCACTACCCCGTCAAGTTGGTGCTCGCTTATGAGATCATGTCATCAACCTCCAAAGGCGTTCCCGAGCTTGACGAGCACAAGTTAGCCGGCGACGCGTGTCGCCATAAGTTCAGCCACCAACTACAACGTATTCCGCGCCCAGCATGGTGCACCAACATCAACGACCACCTCGCCCTCATCACCGAAAAGATCACATAAGCTGGCTACGAGTGCTTCTGCTCCCAAGGACGCACCCCGCACAGGCCCTACATCTAAGATCGGCCATTTTCACTTCTACGTGCCCGCAGATCATTGCTCAAGACAACCCAAATCATCAATAATAACGGGAACATCAACGAGTATGACATGAAGAGGCTCCGATACTCAGAAATATATCATCGAACAGCGCTATGCTGCCCAACCCAGCTGGCGTGGAGCAACTTCTCAGCATCGACGCCTGCGCCCAGCTCATTGCCGCGGCCATTATCTTTGGCGCCGCCCCTCGCCTCAAACAAGCTCATTCCGCTGCGCCGAGAACCGCGGCACCAACAACTGACCACCTCGTTAGCGCAAAGCACTACTGCGACACCATCGTCTGGTTCCTCGACCTGACCAAGCCTATACTCAGGAAGTGGATAAAGGAAGACCGCGGCGTATTCCTGGAGAAGACCGCCGACGAAATGGAAGATGCCATCGGCAACAGCGCACCGCAGCAGGAAGCTCTACATGCCGAGCGACTGCTGGCCTTGGGAAGGCGAAAGTCCGAAAGGCCGCCCGCGCCCATGATCTGCAGCACTGCCGACGGAAAGCCACCCACAACCAAGACCGACATCGCAGATCACGGCCCGGCATGCCACGGCATGATCGAGATGGGCAGGGCTCCCGGCGCCGACGGGGTAGCCAAGGACTACGGCGACCGCGCCAGCGCCAGACGACCGCCACCCATGATCCAGAACATCATGCCCGGACACCAGCTCACCAGCCAATTGGCCGCCGCCAAAAGAGGACGACAAGGGGGGCCCGACCAGCTCGCAGACGATATGTCTAGAGCAGACAGACCCGGAAGGGGTGGCGCGCTTTCTACGCCCTGTATTGGTCAAGACCCAGATGGAGAGCACCGAGCCCATCGCCGCCAAGGGCGGGTGCCCCGCGCACTTCTACAAGGGGCAGGGGGCCATGGGGCAGCAGAAATCCTACCGCGGGATCCTCCTCAAAAGTACCATTGATTGGGATGATGCACAGCAGCTTTCTGCGCTCCAGAGTGAAAGGCCTGCCCCCCCCCCCCCAACGATTTGGAAGCGACTCAGTGCGGTGCAAGACCAAAGATGGCTGCCGACTACATCGCCCATGCTTCCCTCGCCTTCATCTCTGATTGCCACAGAAGGGCCAGATCGGACAGCATCACCTTCCTCGACCTCAGAGAGGCCTTCCATTCTGTCATCGGGGAATTCTGCATGGAGCCCCTCACCGCCGCCGACGAACTTAACGACCTCATCGAGCAGATAGACATTCCAAACTTTCTCCAACCCTCCCCCATCGACAGATTGAAGCAGCCCGCCTACAACAACCAACGCATCGGCGATCAGCACCTGTGCGCATGATTGCCGACCACCACGCCTCCAACTGGATGGCCGCGAAGGGCGCTCGGCGCTGCCAGCTGCCGCGGGCAAGCGCGCGACCTGGCGTTCCCACTCTGACGTCGCCTTCAACGCGCACTTCGCCATCGTGATGCGGGCAAAAGACCATAGCTATCCTCGTGCACCGCGGTGACGGGGCGAAGAATGAGCGCCAGGAGAGCGCAGAGGATAGTGTCGCCCACATCGAGCTCGAGAACATTCCCCTCGAACTTCAGCTTACTATCCAGCAGAGAGCCCTCGGCACCATCATCTCCTATGGAGCAGTCATGGGCCCGGAGATCTGCCTCGGGGTCAACGGGGCACTCGGCGCAGCGAGACCTCTCGAGAGGCAGATCCTCCGTCGCAAGAAGTTATCGGTCAAATCCAAGATGAAGTGCGCCCACGCCCTCTCGACCTCGTCACTGACCTACAACCGCCACGCATGGGGCCGCCTGGCCAAGAACGACCGCAACCACATCGTGACCAAGCGCATGGGACCATATCGAGTGGCGGTTCACCAACATCGAGGCGGTTGCGATGGCGGGCGTCCCCGACTTCGACGCATGCCAGACTACAGCTCGTTTACGTTGCCTTCCCCGCCCCCTGAACCGCGCTCCAACAGCCTTATTGCAGCTGCTCGACAACCGGCGACGACAGAGAGGGGCATGGAGCCATCTCCCCAAGCAGGACTTCGCCTTTCCCAGAAAGCACCTCCCACAAGACAGATGGTCAGATAAGGGTCAGCTAGACAGCGGCATCATCAACTGGGCCAGAAAAATGCCAGAGTTCTCCACGAACGCGGTCAAGACGGCCACCAAGTCCTACCTGCACTACGCAAGGGACCAGGCTCAGCTAGTCAGGTTCCAGAGGGCCATCCGAATGACCGCGGCCCCGTCCAGCTCCACCGAGATCGGGAACTCCGACCGCGACTCCAAGGCCAAGTGCGCATGCTACGTCCGCGGCCGCGCGGCAACCAAACAGGGAATGGCTGTGCACATGGGAAGGGGCCACCCAGACAAAGAGAACCCTCGACGATGGGCAACGGGCACAGCGTGCAGTTGCTGCCAGACGGAGTTCCATACCTTCCCGAGGCTCCTAAATCACCTCTCAGCGGTTCATCGATGCTGCAAGTCGTGGCGCGCATGGCACGCCGCGGCGATGGAGCCACTCGCGGAACAGCAAATCGCCGACAACCTCGACGCCATCGCCACGACCGCCGCAGCTAATCAGAAGAACGGCCGAGAAACCACATTCAGCGAAGTATCCGCCCGCAAGATCGACATCGCGCCGCTGCCATTCATCGAGGCGCCCCCCCCCCACCCTCCCCAAGGTCTACGCCGCTATCCCACCGACATCGCCACAGACGAATGCACCTGAGGTACCTGGGCCAGCTGGACGACAGGAAATGGCACTCATCACGGACCGACCACGGCGGCGCAACGACCTGCGCCAGATCGTGGCCACCAGCGCAATCTCGAGCATGAGCGGGTTGGACTACCCCACGATCGACTCCAACTATGACTCCGAGGCACCAACGCCAGATGACGATCTCCAGCACATCCGCGGCAGGATTACGAAAGGAGAGATCGCCGCTGTATACGCCGAGCTACCGAGAAACACCTGGCACAGCCACGACAACGCCGAGGTCGCAACCAACTGCGCCAGTAGTCGTCGTTCCAAGGCAGGGCCATGGGGATCAGCCGACTCCGCAGACAGGATCGCCATCGAGCTGTACGCGGCCAACGAGATCACTAGGGAGATCCTCATGACAATCCACGAGGCCGCAGAGGCCGAGGTACCCTTCCTCGCCATGCGCGCCGAGGAATCCATCCTATGGACGATCCCAGAAAGCCGCCACATTATCAGGCACACTTCTGCGGTATGCGGCATTGCCAACCACTACGACATCGGGACAATCAATATAATCACCAACTCGGAGAACGCCGTCCACGCCACCAAGCTCAAGGATGCACCCGCCGAGAACTCCGACTACACCGCAGCCGCCCAGCTCGACGATATGATCATGGCCAGATGGGACTTCAGAGTATCACGCACACCACCATCCAACGACAAGCGCACCAGCCACGACGAGTACACCAACTACTGGAGCGAAGGGGACCACACCGTCTGCGACACCATCGACACAGACCCCAGCAGCAACCTCGTTTCCATCCATATCCACAGCCCCATCTACGGGGGATGCTAGAACGCAAAATCCTAGTGTGCCACAACGGTTACTTGGCACGTCGTCACCACGTAAGCCGGAGGGCGTTGGAGCGCAAAGGCCTAGTGTGCAATTGCGGCTACTAGGCAAAGAGTTGCCACGTGAGCTCTGGGGTCCAGCTAACGATACGGAGTCTGGTACGGATGGAAGCCATGGCACGATTTATATCACTTGTGGCATGGATGACAGCAGAAACTCCCCATACCCAGCCCGATGGCCAAGGAACTGTTCACCTATTACAGTGGAGCCCGAGAAGGAGTTCGACGGGAACAGCAGGTACCTCTTCACGAATGGCAGCCCGCAGCCAGATGGCCGTAGGGCGGGCTGCCCCCACCCTCAGCACGACAAGGCGCAGCTCACCACCACGGGCAGCCCGCAGCCATCAGGCCGCAGGGCGGGCTGCCCGAAAGAGACGACGACCTCGAAAAGGAGAAACCCAAAGAACGGAAGAAAGGCATATGTCTGGCAGCCCGCAGCCCAAGAGCGGCCGAAGGGCGGGCTGCCAGACAAAAGCGAAGGTGGGGCACCGTGCCCCACGGCAGGCTTCCAAGGGAAACCGCCGCCTCGCGTGGCGGGCGAGGCTGAGCCGCTGTCCAGCCTGGACGGTATTGGCTCATCTTCAGAAGGTGGGGCTCCCCTCAGCTTGCGAGCCGAAGGGAGGGGGGCCCCACGCAAAGACGCTGGAGAGAAGGTTGGGCCCCCTCAGCTTGCGAGCCGAAGGGAGAGGGCCCAACGCAAAGACAGGCAGGACCCGCTCGTCGACTACAACAGGACGACGACCTAAGGGCTACTGCGCGCCGTCGGCTCGCTGTGGAGCCCATATCGGAAGCAGGTCGAGAGGAGGAGGAGGATGAGGAGGAGGAGGAGGAAGAGGAGGCGGCGGCGGCGCTCCACAAGAGTTCGATGACGGGTTGAACTAAGGAGAGGTGTTGGGTACCACCCTCACATCAAGCTGCTCGGCACCACTCTGAACGCGGGGCAGGGTGGACGGGACGCAGGCAGGCGCCACGGAGAGCGGGGCCGAAGGCACCCCCCCCTCGCGGAGCACGCCCTGGTCCGCAGGCGGGAACGTCCCCCTCCGGCCTCACGAAGCAGAGCGACGTACTATCTTTAGGTCGGGCAAGTCCTGCTACAGACGGATTTTGGACGACAAATAACAGGTAGTCAAGAAATACTCAA
>CAUYUJ010001526.1:44664-59664 GCA_963575745.1 Prorocentrum cordatum | reverse complement strand
ATGATGATGATGATGATGATGATGATGATGATGCTGATGATGCTGATGATGATGATGATGATGATGATGATGATGATTATGGTGGTGCTGATGATTGTGATGATGATGATGATGATGATGCTTTGTTAAAGTTTCAATACGACATCGCGTTGAACTCGTTGGTTAGTCTCAAGCCTGGAGGAGGCCGACGAAGGAACGCGGGAGAAGAGGAGGAAGACGAGGCTGAAGGGAAAACAACGACGACCCCGAAGCTCAGCAACGACAGCGCGGGAGGCCCGGAAACGAGAGGGGAGGAGGCAAAGCGATGAGACAAGGCGACAAGAGGCAAAACGACAAGAGACGCGCGGGCTAGGATACACGCCAGGGCGGAATCGCGAATTCGATGTAACTAAGTTCTCTTCCTGGTGGCATCCTTCGCGTTCGTCGACCAGCTCATATGTTTCCAAAGGGAAGTATCATGTAATCATGAATTACATCATGGGGAAGCCGACGATGCTGCAATTCACCCAACCACCATTCCACATGGGCATCGGCATCATTCCCACCGTGAATAGGATGGCCACGATTCAAGACAAAAACAGGAAAACCAGTTTCGTGGACAGCATCGGTACAGTAAAGGGTACAGTGCGAACTTGTGCAACATCGCGGACCGCGCGAACTGGTACAGCGTGTGGTACAGCATCGGGTACAGCGCGCGCTGGTACATCGTGGACAACATCTTGTGCAGCGCGAGCGGGTACATCGCGAGCGGCGTCATGTACAGCAACGAACGCAATATCATGGACAGCATCGGGTATAACGCGCAGTAAACATCGGGCGCAACACCGCGTGCAATGCCGCGTGCAGCACCGGGAACAGCGCGGGCTCGTGCATCGCGGACCGCGACGTGTACCGCGTCGTGCGCTGCCTCGTGTTCCTCGCCGTAAATCGACCTCGTGTGTAGCGTCCTGTGCCGCACGGGCTGGTACAGCGCCGCGAACAGCACGGACTAGTGCAGCCTCGGCTGCTGCACCGTGCACAGCGCGAGCTGGCACGTCGTGAACCGCATCTTGCACAGCACGAGCCGGCGCACCACGACCAGCATCGGGAACGCCATCCTGTTTTTAATCTGAAGTCGGGCCTGTCCCCCTACAGGGGGATTTCGACGAAAAATAAAGAATACCCCAAACATTCTCCCAAATGGTCAAACATAAAAAAAAAAATAATAATCCCCAGACTGTTCGTTGACTATTTTTGAACATTCCTCCTGTAGAGGGACGGGCCCGACTGAACTATGATCGTGTGCAGCAGCAGGTGCAGCGCGGGAGCGTACGTCATCGTGTGCAGCATCGAGCGCAGCATCCTGCGGTGCGCGAGCTGGTGCACCGCGAGCCGCAGGGGGCTGCCGTCCGCAGCAGGACACGCCGGGAAGCAGCGGCACGGCCACGTCGCGGGCTCTGGGCTGCCTCGCTCCCGCTGCGCCCGCTGCCCGCGACTCCCAGGCCCACACAGTCGGACTTGATGGGACAGGGCACGCGAGAGGACACGAGACCCTTCCGGGGTCCACATTGCCACAGACATGTAGGAGGCATGGGTCGAGAGACACAGGACACGAGGGTGCCCTTGATCTGGCAGGGTCGACCTACTAATCAGTGCCGACTGTACCGCGGGTCGGAAGAAAGACGAAGAACGCCGCGCCGCCGAGACTCAGGCGTAAGTCCACCACTACCGTGACCGCGATCATCTTCGTCACCGGCGTCATCATGTGGGGGGGCGCCATCGTCATAAGCAGGAGGAGCAAGAAACACCTCGAGCTAGATTGAGACCGTCTGGCGCCCATTTGAGCGGCGGTGTCCACGATCAGCTGAAACGCACCCCGCAGTTTTGGGTGACAGCTCGACCATGCTGAGCATGAGTACGCGCGAAGGGGGCGTGGAGGGGGCCGCCATGCTAAGGTGGTCTTGATCTTCACCCTGGCCGACTGCACATACGAGCTCCCCGCGATGTGCAACACGGCGCCGCCGACAATTTGTTGGCGGAGTCACCCGAGCCTGGCCGCGACCACCACAACGCGAATCGGTCGGGGGCTGCCGCCGGGGGGCGCAGGCGCACCCAGCAAACCACAGGGGCCAGCAGGTGCTGGAGCCGAAGTGTCTCCAACATGGTAATGCTGATGGTCGATGATGATGCTGCTGATGCTGATGCTGATGCTGATGCTGATGCTGATGCTGATGATGATGATGATGATGATGATGATGATGAGGGGCGGCACGAAAAGGGTGAGCACGGAAAGGAAGAGAAGGAGGATGAGGAGAAGGAGGATGAGGAGGATGAGAAGGAGGAGGGGGATGATGATGATGATGATGATGATGATGATGATGATGATGATGATGAGGATGAGGAGGAGGAGGAGGAGGAGGAGGAGGAGGAGGAGGACCATCTTCAACAAAAAATGGAGGAACAGACCGCTCGCTGACATCCGCGCGCTCGGTTATGATGCCCCCCACCCCGCGCCGTGACCTGCGCGCGGGCACGTCCAAACAAGGCCCCCAAGGGCCAAACGGACCGCGGGGGCCTCCTCCTCTTCCTCCTCCTCCTGTTTTTTCTCCACCTCCTGCTGCAGTTAGTCTCGCAGCTGGAAGGAACTGACAGTGAAGGGGCGACAGGAAGGGGAGCACAGCCACCATGTGCATTCGATCGAGCCACGATGGTGCCGTCTTCCAACCAAGTGAATCCTCGCAATCCCGAGGGTGCCAGGCTGCCAACAGGTTCCGCTAGTTGACGTGGTCGCTATCTCCTTAGCCAGAACTTAGGTACAATCTTGCGGTGGCCAATGTACACGTGTATAGTATAGTGATAATGCATGCTAGCACAGTCCGCGCGAGCACGCAGATGAGCACGATAGCCGAACGACAACACAGAAATGGCAAGCGAGCGGAGAGGAAACACAGGTGGATGACATTCGCGCCGTCTGGGTCGTCGTGGTGACGATGCCCTCGCCTAGCGCACGCGCTAAGGAGGAGTGCAGCATCTCGAAGAATTCGACTGATGCTGATGCGCCCTCCACATACTGTGGACCAGCAGCTATGAACGCTAAGTGTGCGACCGAGGGGCTCAGGGAGCTGACTTTCATGGTGCTACCCGGTAGGACTGAAAAGGCTAGGCTCCAAGGCTATGGCAAGAGGCATCCACGGGATCGATACCCCCCTCTGGCACCTGCGCCTCGACCCCCTGGGAAACTTGTCAACTCGTTAGGGCATCGTCGGCCCCGCGGGGTGCGAAGGCCATCGTGGGGGTTTCCGTCTTTGTCGGGCTACCCCCTCCACGGACTTCAAGTGATTCGCAAGCTGGTTGATCTTGGCGGGCTAGCTGGTACGCGTTTCCCCCAGGAGTTTCTGCTTCTTGGGCCGCGAGTTGGGGATCGTCTGCGTCAGCTTCGGCACCTCGGACAATCGCTTCAGGAAGGCGGCCTCCGCCTTCGGCCAATCACCCGTGTCGGTCTCTGGCAGCAGATGCTTCCGTAACGTGTGCGACGCCGTCGAGATGCCTTCAGCTGGTGCTACTTACTGGCCCCGCGCGGCCCTCGAAGTCATCGGGGGTATTGAGGCGCTTGCTGCTTCCGCATGCGCGGGTCATCGGCGGAGAGATCTCTGCGACACTTGTAGCGCTGGATCCACTCGCCGCCCCAGCATGTGGCCTGCGCTGGAGCCCCCTTCGGATTCGGACTCGGACCTGCAGATGTCGCCAACTAGGGCGTCGCAGGCGGGCGCCGTGGCGCCATGCATGTAAAACGTGTGAGACGTCAATCAAGATTAAACGTGCGCTGCCATGAAGGCTAAATCAACAGGGCACCATGACATGCACACATACAATCAGGGCTGGAGCTCCTTTATCTATTTCATCAGGTCCTGGATGATCTAGTCTTTCTCCGCGATCGTGCTGGGATCATCGGCGTTATTCGGCTGCTGTGGCCTTTGCGTCATCTTGGGCACCGTGGTCTGCTTCGCCTTGTCCTCGCGTTTGCCGCCGCTGCTGCTGGCTCTTGGTCGTCGCCGAATGCTCCTGGAAGGCGTTCCTTCTTTATCTTCGTCAGGTCGATGCCGTCGCTGCTTCCGCTCGAGCCTGTTGTCGCTGCTGAGCTGCTTGTCGAGCTGCAGGGGTCATGCAGTTTCAGCGCTCGGCCCTTCGCGGACTGCGCGGAGCTGGACGTCTTCTTCTCCTTCTTCCTGGACTTATTGCCTTTGGCGGTCTTGTGCGCCTGGCCCCCATCGAAGCGTCTTCGGCCTCGCGTGCGCTGGCGCGGAGCTTTCTTGGATTTCTCCTGCTCGTGCACCGCCGAGGCGGCCTCCATCTCGCGGACGTTCTTGAGAGCGCCATGCAAATGGGCGTCCTGGCGGGGTTTGCTCGGCGGGAAGTAGGGCTGCCGGCGGTGCTAGTGCTGCTGTGGTCGTGGTCTTTCGCCGCCTCCACCGGGCCCCTTGTGGCCTCCACCGCCTCCGCCTCCTTGTCCTCCATTGTCTCGACCTCCCCCCCCAGCCCATGGCGCTGCGAGCTGGCGCTGGCGGGGCTGGCTGAGGGCGCGGGTCAGATCGCCGCGGTGGCACTTGTGTGACGTGGGGTCGATCAATGGAGTGGCTGGTTTGAGCCAGAGCGCTACCCGAGACGGTCTCAAGTGTATCGTGGGTCGGCTGGGCCCCGCCATGGAGGCGCCGATGCAGAAACGTGCCATGAAGTGTGTTTCTTGGGAAAGCTGAGCAGCCCGCGCCCCGCGGGCTGCGGGGGCCACTCTAAGACGCGACTTCTGCAGGCGCATCCACTGTGACCTAGCTCGATGTGGGCGTCTTTGGGCCGTCGAATTGGAGGCGGGGGCCCTCTCCCAGGGGCGCTGACAGGAAACGACGTGGGGGCGCTCCAATAATGTGGTAATGTCAAACACCTTAGATCACGACGCATATGACTTGTGTGCTCATGATTCGCAGCGAAAGCATGGCGTTCAAAACTGACGGACGCCGCGTGCGACCAACTCGAACTGCACGTATTGCATGGGTATATAAGCACCTTCGTGCGTAGCACCGGCATCATCTGGGCAACGTTTACGCAACCGTCGAAACAAACAACCGCAGTGCCAAACACATGAAAAACAAGGGGCGCCATCAACGCGCGGCGCACCCTGCGCCAACTCATGAGAGTCAAGCAAAGGGAGAGAGAAACCTGCACGCCTCGCCTCGGCAGGGCCCCGGTCGAGTGCGGCGATGCATTCGCGAAGGTCGGCCAGAGTCTCTGCGCGTGCAAACTGCAGCGCAAGCAATATAACTTTGAAACGAGGCCAAATCGTGTCCTGGTTTGTTGACGTGCAAATCTCCTGCTGTTTCGTGTCGGTATCGTGCATCGATGCTTGTTGCGCCACTGGTTGCTGTGATTTGTCCCAGCAGATTGCGAGCCCCCTGGCGTTCTCGTTTCCTTAAAGGAAAAAGAACTATGCACATGCACCGATTCTGGCCAGGCCCATCCTGGGCCCAGGAGCGGTGCATACGCCCTCCTGCCTTCACCAGGAAGGCATATGCACCGATCGTGGGTCAAGGATGGGCCTTGCCAGGATCGGTGCATGTGCATAGTTCTCTTCGCCCGATTCCTAGCGCATATTGGAAGATTGCGCTGCGCCGGCCCGAGCAAACGCAATGGGTGCTTCGCGTGTTCCGCATCGGCATCTGATCTAATGCATCGGAAACTCTGTGTACTTGCCAGCGCGCGTGCGTCGCAGCGATGGCAGTTTGTTGGGCGCGCGTGCGGTCCAACAGAGCTCGCCGCTCGCAATCCTACGTACACGGGCCTTCTTTCTCCAAAAAGCGCTTCTGTGCGGCTTTGCGGTTGCTGAGATGGCCTCTCGCGCAGGCGCGTGGTATCTAGCGCAGACCAACTCGCCTGTCTCCGCCGGAATGCACCCCCCTTTAATCGTGAGATGCGCTTTTGACAGATTTCCGATCTCCGCAACCTCTTTCCAGCTCCGTTGTTGTGGCGCGAGCTGCGTGTCTCTCTTGCGCTGCCTTTTGCCCACTTGCTTCGCGATCAGATGCCCCATGTGATCTTCGCGTGGAAGGCCCTTCCAGAAAAGTCGACCTAAACGCCGCGAGCGGGAGTATATTGGGGCCCCCGCCTCGCGGTGCTGGTCCTCGTCAACTCCCGCCCATATGGGGTCGGGTAGCTACCTTATACAAGTAAATGTCCACGCGTGGCTGCAACATGGGGGCGGCAAATCTTGCGATGGAGGTGGCAGGGGGGGGGGGGGGGGCAGGTGGCGAAGGCGGCATTCTCGCGACGACGTGGGTTGAAATCCTGACCGGGGGAACTGGAGTTCAATGTCTTTGCGCAACTGAGGGGCGCTGACGGGCTCAGGTGCATCTTAGAAAGTTCTCCTCCCCCGCGCCGCATCCTGCGTGAGCTTGCTACAAATGCTCGTCTCGTTGCGTGGGTTTTGGTAGAACTGCTCTGGGAACAGGGGAGCTGCCCCGTGCTCATGCGTGAGTGTTTCACTATGGTTTGCCGCGCGTGTACCAGCTACCTGGCTTTTCTTGTTGTCAAATTCATGTGGGTGCTCGCGGCCGCGCGACGCCTTCCGCGCGCGCGTTCGGACCACTCTTCGTACTCTTGAAATTGTTACGGACATGGGGATGCGACTCTTACGGTGCATCTTCCACTGCGAAGCAGATTCCCTGTCCGCATGGGCCGTTCAATGTTCCCTCTGGCAGTCTCTCCCCGGGGGGAAAAAGCTGCCGCGCGGGCGCCGCGGGCGGTCAAATCTTGTCCCTCCGTCTCCGAGAAAGTCGCGCAGACGCGATTCCCGCCCTCGTGCCTCCGCGAACTGCTCAAAGCGATGAGTGGGAATGAGACGGCAGCTCTCGCGCCGGGCAACGAGAGAGTGGAGGGGGGATAGCGTGCGCAACATTGCGTGCGATTTTGCGTGGATAGATTCGGCCTGCGTTCCTGCTCCACATCTGGGCGTGCTCGGGGCCGCGGGCCCCCCCCGTGCCTCGGGGCCCCTCTGCCCTGCTTCGATGCCGGCGGGGTCTGCGCGGGCGTATCTGGGCAGCGCGCGCGCGGTGCAGACGCGTGCAGCGGGCGTGGTTGCCAGGGGCCGCATCGTGTAGCTGCCCCATTGTCTATGTCTCGGGCGGTGCGTCTGTGTACCTGCGGCCGAGCAATTTGCGTGGCAACGTTTTGCATTGTGAAATACCTCCTTTCGAGGGGCTGCCATGAATTCGTCGATTCGCTTGGGCTTTCCCCGGGTTTTGCGACCGATATTCAATGGGAACTGCTGCGCATTGCGTTCCTGTCATACACTGGCTTCTCGTTGGTTCGAAGCGCGTGGGCCCAAGAAGTGGTGGGGCAGATTTCCTGAGGCCCGGGTTGAACGCGCGGAACCAGGTCTGGTTGTTCCAAGAATAATTCGGACGTGGTGTTTGTCATGTTCTGTAGCTGCAAACTGATCGAACTGGTGCAACCACGTCTGTAGTAACATGACCACATCTACGCGCCGTGCCTGCCATTTGCCAACCACGCACCCAGGGCGAACTGCATGTCGCGCAATGTGTTAATGTACTCGGGCTGTGGAGACCCTCGCAGGGCCCAGATGCCGAACGGTCGTGCGAGATACCTGCAAAGTTCGTCTTCTGATCCATTGCGTTTGATCTTGCAGTGCCTGCAGGCAGATTGGAGGAGGTGCTGCCCTTCCTTTTTTGAAGACGTTATGCTGAGGCTCTGCAAAAAGTGCGTTAGTAAACGAGGCGGTAGCTAAGGGGCCTCTTCAAACGAGATCGGGGTGGCAGGGCATTTACCTCGCACGAGTTCGTTATACATTGGGACGGCCAAAACGTCGATGCATGATCTGAACTCTGGGCAAAGGGTTTACCTCGAAACTGCGCGCGGCAAACAAATTTGTGGAAAACACAAATAAGAACGCACCCTTAGCTACCGGCCCGTTTGTTAACGCCACGTCTGCAGGGGCTCGGTTCTGCTGCCATTCGGTCGCCAGCGGCGCGGCGTGATCCCAGGCGAGGCAGTGGAAGTGCCTGAAAGCCGTCTCGCCGCGCCAGCAGGCGGTCTCCACCGCAAAGGGCACCATCCGCCAAGGCAACTGCCTCGCAAGATACCGGCGGCGCTTGTCCGTCTCCGCGGCAGCTTTCGACACGTCGATGTCGCCCCGTGCGCTGTGCCTGACGGCGACGTCGGCAAAGCACCACCAAGTCCAGAATGGCCTCCCCGCGCTCGGCAGCCAGGCTGCGGCCGCAACTGGCGCAAGCAACATTCAGCCGCGCCGGTGCGGCCTCCGCGCGCGTTGCACCCGGCGAAGCGCCATGTCCAGCGGTCCCAAGCTGGAGCGTGGACCTCGAACGTTGCGTGGTGGCCGCATTCCGTTTGGATGTGCTGCGAGGCGCGTTCTAGGTGCCCGCTGTGGGCCATGAGGCCCGGCTGTGCGGGCAGCGCCAGGCGAGGCGGGCCTGGCCGCAGAGCGCCTCGCCGCAGCGGCGGCCCACGCTCGTAAGTGCCGGTGCGGTTGCAACACATGGCCCCAGGCGGCGATACGTCCTGCCCCAAGGAAGATCGGACATCGGACAGTGCCCCTGCGGTCTGTCGTCCACGCGCCTGCGTGGTTGCCCAGGCGAAGAGGTCTGCCACACAACGGCGTGAGGCCTGCCGGCAGAGCGGAAAAGTGCCTGTTTTGCGGGCTTCAGGGCCCTCCACAAGGAATCGTCGCATTTTTTGTCGTTCCTTGCGATGAATCTCTTCTCGAGCTTTCGGTGGGGCGGGTCCGTCAACTCCGGCCAGGAAGTCTGAAGCGGCCGCCTACGCCAGCGGGCACCGCCTCGGGAGCTGCCGCAGAGCTGCCTCGCTCCCCCGAGAGCGGCGTTTTCCTCGGCCACGCGCTTCCGCAACGGGGCGTCGGCGTGCGCGGCGCCCTCTGGCGGCTCTTCGGGCACGCAACGGCGGAGCTGGCCCGCGAGGCGCAGCGGAAACTCCACGGAGATGGTGGCGCGCGTGCGCTGTCGCAGCGGCCGCCAATCAGGGATTTCCCGGCGCCGCGCCGCCGCGCGGGCAGCGTGTCCGTGGACTCCACGTGGGTCCCGTGGCTGGTCCAGATCATTGGCTGGTAGCGCGCGCCGCGATGCCGCTGTTCGTCGAAAAACGGCATGTTTGCACGTTGCTTGCGGCGAACCATGGCTGCGCAGCAGTCCAGCCCACAGCGCCGCGAGGCTGCCGTGGGCAGGCGGAATATGTATGTATGTATGTATGTTCATGCTGATGTTTGTGTTTATGTTTATGTACATGTACATGTATATGTATATGTATCTGTATATGTTTCTGTATATGTATATGTATATGTGTATGTGTATGTATGTATAGATATATATATATATATGTATTTATGTATGTGTATATGTATCTGTATATGTATATTCATGTATGCATGTACGTACGAATGTATGTATATGTATATGTGTATATATATGTCTATGTCTATGTCTATGTCTATGCATATGCATATGTGTATACATGTATATATGTACATATGCATATGTTTATGTATATGCATATGTATATGGTTAGGTGTAGCTATACATATGTGCATGCATGCGTGTACATATGCATGTATGGATGTACGTATGTACATGTCTATGTTTGTCTATGATGGCGCATGCATATGTATATGGTTATGTACATGAATATGCATATGTATAGGTACGTATGTTTGTATGCATGTATGTCGGTATATGTTCTTATTTTATTTATATGCACATGTATATTCATAGTTCTATGCACACGTATCTGCATATGCATCTATATATACATATATATATATATATATTCAAGTGGCACGTGTGTGCCCAGGCTCATACAACAAGCCGAAGGGGCGTTTGAAGCAGGAGTGACATGCAACAGCGAAGTCGCACTCGAGCGCAAGTGGGGTTGCCACACCTTGCGATGTGTGTACCAGGGCCCCCCAGGAAGCCTCAGGAGGCCCGACTTGGATACCAGAAGAGGCTCCAGGAGGCCCCAGGATTGTGAGTGTTGTGTGTGTGATGTGTGCTTTGTGTGGTGCGTGCTTTTTGTGTGTTGTCGGTGTTGTGTGTGTGTGTATGTTATGTTTGTCTAGCGTGTGATGTGTTGGGCGTGATTTGTGTCTCTGTGTGTGCATGTAGTTCTGAAGCCCCAGGAGGCCCCAGGAGGCCCCAGGCGGCCTCAGCAGGCCCAGGAGAACTCCAGGAGGCTCCGAGGCGGGGTCTGGGGTACCAGAAGGTCCAGAAAGCCCCAGGAGGCCCCAGGAGGTTCCTGGAGGCCCCCAGGAGGCTCCGAGGAGGGATCTGGGGCTCGATTTTGGGAGGATGTCTCAGGCGAAACCGCCATTCTCTGAGAATCGGGGTCAAAATTATTGAAATTACCATGTGTGTGAAGGTTTTATGTTAAAATGTTGAAATTCCCATGTGTTTTTGGACCCTGACGTCACGACCTGCGTGAGGGGTGCCACCGATTTTCAGAATTTCGAGGATGTCCCGAGCGAAACGGCCAGAAACATCGCGGACGACGTGCGCATTAATCGCCTCTGAGCTCTACTCCCTCGGAGAGGTGCGTATGAGAATATATATATATATGTACACAAATGCAGAGAGAGAGAAAGAAAGAAAGAAATAAAGAGCGACAGAGAGAAAGAGAGAGACAGAGAGAGAGAGATACGCATACTTTTACAATGCTTGAACATCGGCTCTTACATCTCGTCTAAGGAACTGGGCCCGCGTGGCGGTCCGGCGGCTATGTTACCCCCGTCGCCGCCCCGTCGCCGACTCGTCGCCGCCTGTCGTCTGGGCCTGTCTGGCCCTTTGGCGGCTATCTTGCCGCCGTCGCCGCCACGTCGTCGCTTCGTCGCCGCCCGTCGACTGGACCTGTCTGCGGTGTGGCGGCTGTTGCCGCCGTCGCCGCCCCGTCCCCACCCAGTCGTCGCCGCGTCGCCGCCTGCTCCACATGGATTCCCCTTTCTAAAAAGAAAATAGACTCTACCCCCCCCCCCCGGACTTATTCGTTCCCCCTTCGGGTATGTGAGATCATATATGATTCTGACCACTCGTCCATCCTAAAAATAAAATCGTGTCATCCCAGCCAGGCCGGGTTCCCCCCCCTGAGGTTCCCTGGTGAAAAAAACACTATGCGGTGACATTTTTTGTTATGACATAGCACTTTTTCATGAATCCCTTGCAAAAAAAGACCGAAATGCGCACGCGCGCGTCGTCGCGCGCTCATGCCGAAATCCTTCAGAAACCTTCGGTGCCGGAAGGATGTCGCAATCGAGTTCCTAAAAAACATACAAAGACACAGGGTTTCGCAACACTGATTTGCTAAAACAGTTTCCGCGCGAGCTCTTGCGAAATCTTAAGAAAACCATGGGTTTGTCAAACATTTTACAAAATGGTACCAAACGGGCTTCGCGCGCGCGCATGTCAAAATCTGTCGAACGCCCTTGCGCGTGTGCCGTCGCGAGAAACCTCTGCAAAAAAAACAAAGTGCAGACGCGCGCGTCGTCGCGGGCGTATGCCGAAAACCTTCAAAACTCATTGGACTCGGAGGGATTTCAAAATCGTGCGTCCAAAAAAAACCTACAAAAACCTAAGGTTTCGCAACACGGATTTTCAACAAAAGCGTGCGCGCGCGCTCTTGCGTCGTCGTCGTCGTCGTCGCCGTCCTCCCTCGTCCCGCGTCGTTGTCGTCGTCGCCTACGTCGTCCTCTGTCTTTTCTCGTGTTCGTCGTCGTTGGCGTCGTGGTCGTTTCCGTCGTCGTTGTCGCCGTGGTCGTCTGTCCTCCTCCTCCCACGTGGTCGTCGTCGTCCGTTGTCGGCGTCTCGTCGTCGGTTCTATTTCGTCACCGTCGTCGTCGTCGTCGTTGTCGTCGTCGTCTTCCCTCCTCCCTCGTCGTTGTCGACGCCGGCGTCGCCGTCCTTCCTCCTTCGTCGTCGTTCGCGTCGTCGCTGTCCTCCCTCCTCCCTCGTCGTTGTCGTCGTTGTCGTCGTTGTCGCCGTCGTCGTCCTTCCTCCTCCCTCGTCGTCGCCTTCGTTGGCGTCGTCGTCGTCGTCGTCGTCGGCGTCGTTGTCGTCGAACAAATCGTCGGAGACGTCGTCGGTGTCGTCGTCGACGTTGTCGTCGCAGTCGGTCTTAAGAGGTTTTGCAAACCAAGTTGCGGGTGGGAGGGTGGGATGTTTGCGCGAGCAGTAGAGAGGACAGCTTCAAGTTGAGCAAGTGATTGATTGCACAACATAGATTGCACCACACCTATTGTACCACGTGTATTGCACCGCATCGTTTGCACCACATCGATTGCACCACATGCAATGCCCAACATAGGTTGCGCCACGCATATGCACAACCTATGTTGCACACCATGAATTTCCCCATCTGGATCGCACAACATATATTGCACCACGCAGACTTTCCCACCTGAGTAGCACCATCTATATGTGTATTGCACAACGTTGAGTACACCACACAGATTGCACAACGTAGAAGAGAAAGCATAGATTGCTCCACCGAGATTGCACCACACACGTTGCGCCACGTAAGTTGTCCAACAGAGACTGCACATCATAGATTGCACAACAATTATTGCACAACCTATGTTGCAGAGCATATATTGTCTCACCTAACTTGCACCACCTAGGCTGCTCAACAACTATTGCACCACATCGGTTGCACTACATGGGTTCTACAACATATACATAAACACACACATATATATATATATATATACATACATACATACTAGAACCATCGCGCGCGCTTCGCACGCGCTCAGGTTCTAGCCCAGGCCGGGGGGGCGCTGGACGATCTTGGACAACGCTACCAAGCACAGGCGCGCGACGGCATCTGAGGAGCTTCTGGGGTGTTCCGCATGCTTCGTCAACTGGTTGTTGGAGGCACCTCTTGGGTGCCTCTTGGGGGGGCGTCTGAGGGTCCCTTGGGGGCATCGGTTCTGCAATCTGAAGCCATCATTGGCCGTCTTGGCTGCGTGGAAGCCCGACTTGAGGCCACCTGCGGCCAGATTGAGGCAATCCGGAAGCCTCCCGCAGGCCTCCTGGAAGCAGTTTTGACGCATGGAGGGCACTCTTGGGCTATTTACCTAACAGCGAAGACTGATATGTTTCTAGTAGGGTCAACAGAGAGCATCATGACGCCCCAGGGGGGTCTGGGCGCGATCCGGGGGAGGGTGCCGGGCATTTTTTTAGCCAACAGTTACACACTTCGTGGTCTTCGAGGTCCCAGAACTCCATTCCCGGGCCACATTCTGAATGCCCAGAGCCAACTGTTGGCCACTTCGTGGTCTTCGAGTTCCCAGAACTCCATTCCCGGGCCACATTTTGAATGCCAGGAGCCAACTGTAGGCCACTTCGTGGTCTTCGAGTGCCCAGAACTCCACTCCCGGGCTACATTTTGAATGCCCGGAGCCAACTGTAAGCCACTTCGTGGTCTTCGAGTTCCCAGAACTCCATTCCTGGGCATGGCTTTGAATGCCCGGAACCAACTGTAGGCCACTTCGTGTTCTTCGAGTTCCCAGAACTCCATTCTCGGGCCACATTTTGAATGCTGAGGCAGGCTGATGCTAAGACTGAGGTAGGCTGAGGCTGAGGCGCGTGAGGCTGAGGCCGAGGCTGAAGGCAGACTGAGGCTGAGGCTGAAGCAGGCTGAGGCTGAGGCTGGGGCAGGCTGAGGCTGAGGCAGGCTGATGCTGAGGCAGGCTGAGGCTGAGGCTGAGGCTGATGCAGGCTGAGGCTGAGGCACGCTGAGGATGAGGCCGAGGCTGAAGGCAGACTGAGCCTGAGGCTGAAGCAGGCTGAGGCTGAGGCTGAGGCTGAGGCTGAGGCTAAGGCAGGCTGAGGCTGAGGCAGGCTGAAGCTGAGGCTGAGGCTGATGCAGGCAGAGGCTGAGGCAGGCTGAGGCTGAGGCCGAGGCTGAAGGCAGACTGAGGCTCAAGCTGAAGCAGGCTGAGGCTGAGGCTGAGGCAGGCTGAGGCTGAGGCTGAGGCAGGCTGAGGCAGGCTGAGGCTGTTTGGCTCGGTTGGGCGCCGCAAGCTGCCTGAGACATCCAAAGAATTTGCTTGGTTTGGCCCCTGGTTTGGCCTGGTTTGGGCCCGGTTTCGCTTGAGACGTCCTCGAAATTTGCTTGGTTTGGCCTGGTTTGTGCCTGGTTTTGCCTGAACGTCCTTGAAATTTGCTTGGTTTGGCGTGGTTTGGGCCCGGTTTTGCCTGAGACTTCCTCGCAATTTTCCTGGTTTGGCCTAGTTTGGGTCCGGTTTTGCCTGAGTCGTCCTCACAATTTGTTTGATTTGGCCTGGTTTGGGCCCGGTTTCGCGTGGAACGTCCTTGCTATTTGCCTGGTTTGGCTTGGTTTGGGCCCGGTTTCGCCTGACACGTCCTCGCAACTTGCGGGCCCCCCACCCCAGCAATTCTCGCCCCAAAACGACCTACGCCCCCCTCCATGCCCCCCCACCTGGGCCCGACACCCCCACCCCTAGGAGACAATGTTCTTCGACCCCCCCACTCCACAATTTCTCGCTCAAAAGCGACCTACGCTCCCCTCCATGCCCACCAGCTGGCCCCGACACCCCCACCCCTAGGAGTCTTTGTTCTTGGGACCCCCCACCCCTGCATTTCTCGCCCAAAAACAACCTACGCCCCCCTCCATGCCGCCCACCTGGCCCCGACACCCCCACCCCTACGAGTCTCTGTTCTTGGGACCCCCCACACCATAATTTCTCGCCCAAAAACGACCTACGCCCCCCTCCATGCCCCCCCACCTGGCCCTGACACCCCCACACCCAGGAGTCCCTGTTCTTGGGACCCCCCCACCCCGCAATTTCTCGCTCAAAAGCGACCTACGCCCCCCTCCATGCCCCCTACCTCGCCCCGACACAGGAGTCTCTGTTCTTGGGACCCCCCACTCCAATATTTTTCGCCCCAAACCAGCATTTCTCGCACAAAAGCGATT
>CAUYUJ010001526.1:22500-44564 GCA_963575745.1 Prorocentrum cordatum | reverse complement strand
CCGGTGTGATTGTATACCTCGAGCATGGCACTTTCGCCCTCAACGCGCACACGCTCGACGCACGGCCATGCACCGACTACGGAAAGGCAGCGGCGGGAATGCAACACGAGAAGGCCCGGTTACGGAAACCCGATGGAGGGCAAGGGCTGGTCGCATTCATCAGCGCGCTGATACGGTCTGGAGCCATCAACTACCGGCCTCTTTCAGCCGAGACGCACGCGCGGTGCCAGTGCCAGACGAGCCGCGGCGATGACAGTGAAGGCCACAACTCCGAAGGACTGTCAACGGCATGGGTCGGCGCGCACAGGGCGCAGGAGCATCCTTGATTTGGCAAGGTCGACCTACCAATCAGCCTCGACCGTAAGCGCGCCTCTCCGCCTGCAGCTGCGCGTTCACCTCCTCGTGCAGCCGCAGGGAGAAACCCGCGTGGGCCGGCCTCGCCCTCGCCACGGCCGATCCCCCCCCCGCCGCCGTTTTCCCACAGCGGCGGAGACCCCCCAAGAGAGCCGATGCATCGCTTGTGTGCATCGGCGCCGTCAGCGTGGAGATAATCAGGCTACACCTCGGTCCGCATCAGCGATGCATCGTCGATGCGGCGCGATCCTCCGACCATTCTTGCTCTGGCCCCATCTGGGAGGCCTGGATGCATTCATTCAGCGCGCTGCCATGAAGAGCGCCAGGTTAGGAACGAACAGGCTCGTCTGGCCACGGCGAGCCTCGTCCGCGAACAAATTGCCCGACCTTCAATTGAGGAGCGGCCCGGAACAACAACGCCCATCATTTTCCTAATATGTTCTTGGTTTCGGAGACTTGACCGTACCTCACCGCGGCCAGCCCCGGAAGCTCTGGATCCAACAGCCTTGGGGCCCCGCGCTTGCTTCCGCCGACCTTCCCCCAGCAGACCCGCCGCAATTGCACTTCCGATGGCCTTCCGCTGGCTCGCCGCCAAGAGCGAGGGTGCGTCAAAAGCCAGGCCAGATCTGGAGCGCCCCGCGCATACGTGCGCACGGCAATGCCGCGACGTGTCGACCGCAGCGGTGGTTCCTGTGACAGCGCGGGAATCGTTCAAGCTTGAACGATCGGCCGTTTCAGAAACGCTGGATCGGCCAACGATGGCCCAGTTATGGGCCACAGGCGGCGTTCCCCCTGCCCCCGTGCCTTTCCTTCCCTCCTCCTCCTCTTCCTCCTCCTCCTCCCCGTCCCTTCCTCCCCCCCCTCCCCCCTTCCGCATTATCCGGCTCGTCGTCGTCCTCCTCCTTCTCCTCCTCTGCCTCCACCTCCTCGTCCTCCTCGTTTTCCTGTTCCTTTTCTTCCTCCCTCCACTCCACGCCCATCCTCCTCCATATTCTCCCCCCCCTCCTCCTCCCCCTCCTCCTCCTTGTCCCCCTCCTCGACCTCCTCCGTCTCCTCCTCCTCCTCCTCCTCCTCCTCCTCCTCCTCCTTCTCGTTTTCCTCCTCCACCTCCTCCTCCTCCTATCCTCCCTCTCCTCCCTCCCTCCTCCTCCATTCCCTCACCCTTCAATCCCCTCCCTCCTCCTCCTCCCAACAGTTCCTCCTTCGCGTACTCCTCCTCCTACCTCCTCATTCATACCCCCTCCCCTCAGCCTCCCCTCGCCATCCCCCCCCTCCCACTCAGCGCGCCCTGTCTCCCCATCCCCCCCCCTCCTCCTCCTCCTCTCCTCCTTCCTCCTCCTCCTCCTCCTCCCTCCACCCACCCTCCTCCTCCTCCGATCAAATGAGGGTGTCCTAAATATCCCTCCCTCCTCCTCCTCCTCCTCCTCCTCATCCTCGATCCTCCTCCCTCTCCTCCTCCTCACTCCTCCTTCCTCCTCCACCTCCTCCTCTCCTCTCATACCCTCCTTCTTTATCCTCTCCTTCTACTCATCCTCGTTCGTTTCCTCCTTCCCATCCCCCCCACACCACCCCACAATCCTTCGTCCTCCTCACAGCCGTCCCATCCTCCTCCTCCTCTCCTCCCTCCTCATCCCTCCTCCTCATCCTCCCTCACCCCCCCCCCCCCCCTCCTACTCCTCCTCCCCACTACTCTCCTCATCTCTTTACTCTTCCTCCTCCTTCCTCCTCATCCTCTCTCTCTGCTCCTCCTCTTTTGCCTCCCCACCTCATCCTCCTTCTGCCTCCTCTTTCCTCCCCCCTCTCCTCATCTCTGCCTCCTTCTCCTCCTCCTCCTCCTCCTCCTCCTCGTTTTCCGCCTTCCTCATGCCCCCTCCCCCCCCTCCCAAGACACTCGACGCCGGGATTTGTTCACAACGTGGACCCACGATGTGTGGGCGTCTTCTGGGGCCGCCCGCTCATCCTGACTTGTGTTTTACGGACTCGGGGCCCCGCAAGGGCCCCCTGGAGGCTGGAACTTGGGGGCCTGTCGGCTATTTTTGAGCGTCGGGCAGCCGCAAAAGTGAGAACCCCCAAAAATCCTCCCACACTCGCGAAAAAAAATCAACCAATGTAAGCCTCTTGTGGCCCTCTTTTGGGAAGAAGCCTTTTGGGGCGTCATTCAAGCCTTTTGGGCCGTCAAGGAACTATCTGGACTGTCTTGGACCGATATTGTGCCGTCTCGGAGCCCTCATGGAGATCTTGGGTGTTTCCTGGGGCCGCCTTGGAGGCCTCCTGGAGGCCTCCTGGGCCGTCTGGAGGCCCCTTGGAGGCGCCACGGCGGAGGTATGAATAAAGGAAGCCCGATGATTTTGAGGTGGGAGGCGCCCCCGGGGACCTGGTATTCATCCATACGATCTACTTGAACCACGCGCGCGCTTAGGTCCTGTTCCGCCGCCATTTTTCGACCGAGTCTCCACCAGCGGCACCGTCTTCGTTTTACTTGCGTTGGCTTTTTCGCCGAAGGCACGAGGTTCACCATTGGAGTCCTCATATAGGACCGATGTACATCTCAATGGCGCACGACGGATCGGACCAGAACTGGAATCCGAAAATCCAATCGGCCAGGAACGGGGGCTCCTAAGTTGGCGAGACCTCTCAGGGGCCACTGACCACTCCCGGGAACTCGGCGCGACGCCCCAGGACTTCGGAACCCGCCGGCCTTGAGGGCGGCATGATTTCATGTTTTTTCCACAAGCGCCAGGCGCGCTGCAGCAGCAGTTGTATGGCTGATGGGGCAACGTCGGGCCTCCCCTCCGACGAAGTGCCACACAGCATCCACGGCAAGGGAAATCCGCCCACCCCTTTGGGTGACTAGCTTGTGAAGTCGCTTCCTCCCAAAATCCCATCGGCGGAGGACGGACAACTCGCCTCATGCAATGCCCAGCTAAGAACCCTCGCCCGTTTCACAAGTGGACCCGATTGACAGATGTGATACTCGCACCCGAGAGGGTTCGAGTCTCCCTGGTCTGGCAACAAGGAGGGTTCCAGTTCCCCCGAGACTGGCAACAAGAAGGGTTCCAGTCTGCCCGAGTGTTCATCTGGCAAGCAACACGGAATTGTCCAATGGGTCATCGGAGACAGCATTGACAGGACATCTCTGAGCCCCAAAAGGGGAGATCTAGGGCGAAAATGGCTCAACCACCTCAGGTGTGGGCTTCCCCGAAGACGCAATCACGACGATGTCCCAGGAGTTGACGGCAGCTACAAACCATGAGTCCACGGCAACTACAAACACAGAACCTCCGTGTCCCCTTCGGGGATGGGGTGTTCGCTGCTCCTGGATAATATTTGCCACCTCGCCCATTCCACCGACCGCTAACCCATGTCACTGCAACACCCCACAATTCCAACAAAAAACAAATTGACTAAAATGATCCACCACGAAATCCAAACGAACAACCAATAGGCTTCATACCGAAAACCTAGGCACAGTGGCGGGAAGGCTATTCGGTAAAGAAGAGACGAAAGTGCAACTGAGAATCATGAGTCAGGCTCATGCCTGGATGTCTCATATGAACCCTTTTTCTGCCGTGCTCCGATAGGCACCCCGACAACAAACGAATCAAACGTACGTCGACCACTTGGGGTCGGCGGCAGAGGCGGCAGCCTTTAAATTTGAGCCGCAACGGTTACGGAAAGAGCTCATAAAATTCTCCAAGGGGCTCACGCCCGGGGAGGGCCTGGGTGGATCCACGCTCCTGTCATAAGAATCTTATAAAGGAGAGTGGGTGGAGCCTGATTTGGGCGATTCTGCTTGGGACGTCCCCAAAATCTGCCTGACTTGGGCCCTGCTTTGGCCTGGTTTGGCTCGGTTGGGCGCCGCAAGCCGCCTGAGACATCCAAAGAATTTGCTTGGTTTGGCCCCTGGTTTGGCCTGGTTTGGGCCCGGTTTCGCTTGAGACGTCCTCAACATTTGCTTGGTTTGACCTGCTTTGTGCCTGGTTTTGCCTGAAACGTCCTTGGAATTTGCTTGGTTTGGCGTGGTTTGGGCCCGGTTTTGCCTGAGACTTCCTCGCAATTTTCATGGTTTGGCCTAGTTTGGGTCCGGTTTTGCCTGAGTCGTCCTCACAATTTGTTTGATTTGGCCTGGTTTGGACCCAATTTCGCCTGGAACGTCCTTGCGATTTGCCTGGTTTGGCTTGGTTTGGGCCCGGTTTCGCCTGAGACGTCATCGCAATTAGCCTGGTTTGGGCCCGGTTTCGCTTGAGACGTCCTCGCAATTTGCATGGTGTGGCCTGGTTTGGGCTCGGTTTCGCCTGAGACGTCCTCGCCCCCTAGGTGTTCCCAAAACACATTGAGTGTTATCGATGTGTGTATGACAACGAGCTAACATTTCACTGACGTCGTGGGTGCAAACGCGCGAAGCAGGACGGTGTGTACTGAACACACATAATGGCCCACATTCCGCACTGTTGTGCTACAGTATAACCGGGGCAGTGGGTGTGGACATCCGAAGCGCAGTGTGTTCGGCCAGCCACTGCGCCGCATAGTGTAACCATCGCTCACGCAAATCCTCATGTTATGCGGCGTTGGATCATGTGGCGGCGTAGCGAGAAAACATTTCCCAGCAAGATCAGGCTCGGAAGAATTTCTCCTGACGGTGCAACAACGCCCCCCAAACAACCGAAAACCAAATGAAACCTTCCGCACCCGACCCCGTCCGCCTCGCCGGACATGTGGTCCAAACACCCCCCCCAATAAAATTCCAAACGGGCTCGCGCCAGGGAGGAGGCCTGGGTGGATCCGCACGCCTTCAATTAGAAATTGATTCTCTTGCACAGGGTGTCTAGAGCTCCGACCATTTGATTTCGGCAGGGCACCGACCCCCCCGCCCCGCGCTCCACCTCCGCATCACCCCGACCACCAGCCAGCGCGCTCCCTCCGCACCGATCCTTCCCCCCGAGGCATCTCCCCCCGTCATCCCGAGCGCCCCCCCTCTGCATCACCGCACTTACTAACCAGCGCGCCCCCCCCGTCCCGAGCCCTTCATTTCGGCGCGCCCCCACCCCCGCTCCCCCATCTCGCGCACCTCTTCCGCATCCTCCCACTCGCCAGTCAGATCGCCCCCTCCGCCCCGACCCTTTCATATCGGCACGGCACCGCGCTACCCCCATCCCGCGCGCCACGTCCGCATCACCCCGCCCACCAGCCAGCGCGCCACCTCCGCCCCGACCTTTGTATTTCGGCACGGCACCGTCCCCCCCCATCACGCACGCCCCCTCCACATCACCCCGCCCACCAACCAGCGCGCAGCCTCGCCCCGACTCCTCACGGCACCGCCCCCCCCATCCCGAACGCCCCCCTCTGCAGCGCCCCGCCCACCAACCAGAGCGCCCCCTCCGCCTCGACACCTTTATTTCGGCACGGCACCGCCTCCCCCATCTGGAGTGCCACCTCCATTACACCATCCACCGGTTAGCGCGACCCCTCCGCCCTGACCCCTATATTTCGGCACGACACCGCCCCCCTCATATCCCGCGCGCCCCCCCGTACCCCCCCACCCACCAGCCAGAGCACCCCCCCGCCCCGACCCTATATTTCGGCACGGCACCGCCCCCCCATCCTGCGCGCCTCTTCCGCGCCCTCCCACCCGCCAGCCAGCGCGCCCCCTCCGCCCCGACCCCTTGGTTTCGGCACGGCCCCGCCCCGCCCCGACCCCTTCTTAAGGTTGAGGCTTTCTGACCAATCTAAATGGTCTTGGTCGGGTTGATGGGATTTGATGGTTTGGAGAGTGTCTCTCCCGTGTTGGGGGTCTGATGGCGCCCGTGTCGGGTGCAGCCTTTCGGAGTAGGGGGTACGATGGACGTTTGGGACCCTTCGCAAAAATCCGATCAACATTCTGGTGAGTTCCAAAACCATCATGCATATAAGACGAACAAAACGATTTCTGGTAAAAACAACACGAGTAGCTGCGGTCGGATTTTTGTGCGTACGGGGTTGTGCGCGATGTGGTGATTTTGCAAACTTGGGGGATATGAGTCGCGTTCACACTCCTGTACTCCTGTCTCGGAAGCGGCGGATTTCTCGCAGCTCGCAAATATTGGGGGTGCTCGTTCCCCAGAGATCGTGATGCATGTCGCACGCCCGTAGCTAGTCCCACCAGCCCTCTGGGCGTAGGTGGTTTAGGGAGTTTCCTCTTCCACCCCTCCTTTTTCTCCTCCGGGGAGGGGTTTACCCCTCCACCCCGACGCACTCCAGACGCCCAAAGGCCCCCCAGGACCGCCAAGAGACCCCCCAGACGTCCCAAGATGCCTCCAAGAAGCGCCCAAAAGATATCCCAAGAGGCTCTGGGGAAAAAAAAAGCATTCAAGAGACCTCTGGCATTTTCGCTCGCCCTCCTCCTCCTCCTCCTCCTCGCCGCCGTTTTCGCCGCCGCCACCATCGTCGCCGCGGCTGCCGCCGCTCCTCCTCCCTCCTCCCTCCTCCCCCCTCTCCCTTCCCCACCTGCTGCCCCTCCTCCCCTTCCCTCTCCTCCTCATTCTCCTCCGATTCCTCCTCCATCCTCGCCGTCTTGGACAAGACGGGTTCCCCAGCCCTTGGTTACTCTGCGTGCTCCCTCACTTCCCTGATCACTTCCATTCGCCTGGGCATTCGCTGGTCGAGAACCAGCAACACCAGCAGAAACAGCAGCAGAAGCAGTACCAGCAGGAGCAAGAGCACCAGCAACAACACATGCAACCTTCGCCACAACAGATCTCCCGATTCACCGTTCTTGCCCGCTCGATTTCACTATGAGCGTCTCTGCTTCCCTTCTTCCGTCAGCTCCCCTACGCATCGATTGTGGATGGGCTGGTGGGGATACTTTTTTGGTCGGCGGCTCCGAGGCGGCGGACAGGGAGCGGTAGGCATCGTCTGGGCCAGCAGGCGAAGCTAATTAGCTACAACAGGCAAGGCAACTGCAGTAAAAACCCGCAATCCGCGAGTATGCACATGCAGTAAGCAAAATGCTCGACCAAACGCTGCGGAAGAGTCGCCCTGTCGGCGCCAGTCCGCGCAGCCCGCCTATCCGATTAGACAGGTAGGGCCAAAGCGACACGCTGAAGGCTGAACCACACAGCGCGAGGTACCACCGTCGTGCGCGGGGTAGGCAAAGACAGGGCAGGGACCTACAGAGCTCTCACTCCACGATCCACGCCGCTGCCCATGGTGGGGCCGGTGCGCCAGCCATAGCCTCCGAAACCAGATACCGGCCAACAGGTGCTGTGAGCTCCTCCCTCCTCCCTCCCCTTCATCCCTCCTCCTCCTCCTCCTCCTCCTCCTCCTCCTCCTCTCGTCCTCCTCCTCCTCCTCCCCTCCTCCTCCTCCCTCCTCCTCCCTTCTCCTCCCTCCTCCCTCCCTCCTCCTCCTCCCTCCTCCCTCCCCTACCTCCCTCCTCCCTCCCCCCACCTCCCTCTCTCCTCCCCTCCTCCTCTCCCCCTCTCCCCCTCCTCCCTCCTCCTCCTCCTCCCCTCCTCCTCCTCCTCCTCCTCCTCCTCCTCTCCCCTCCTCCTCCTATCTCCTCCTCCTCCTCCTCCTCCTCCTCCTCCCTCTCCGTGTGAGGGGCGTGCCGCAATGGGCGGTTTCGGGGGCTCCCCGGTTCCCGGGCCCCACCAGGGCATTGTCCAGAGGGCAAGGGCCCAAGGCGGCCTTGACCACGCACGGCGATCGCCTCCTCGACCGAAGCCGGCGCAAGGAGTTCGCCCCTTCCGCCGGCGCCCCCGCGAGACACCGCAACGCCCAGGCTTCGCGGCATTGCGACGCGCCAGATTTTATGTGATGCATCCGCCCGACTGAGATTCCACTGCCACCCCCAAGCACCAGCGCCAGCAACGGCGCTAGGACGAGGCTGGCCAAGACAAGGGAGCCCAAGTAGGATTTTTCTGCCACCCCAAAGCGTCGGCGCCAGCAGCAGCGCCAAGACGGGGTTGACCGACACAAGGGCGCCCGACTAGGATTCCCCTGCCACGCCCCAGCAGCAGCGCCAGGACGAGCGTCAGGACGAGGTTGACCAAGGCAACGGCGCCCGACTAGGATTCCCCTGCCACGCCCAAGCACCAGCACCAGCACCAGCGCCAGGACGAGGCTGGCCAAGACAAGAGCGCCAGACTAGGATTCTAATGCCACCCCCACGCGTCAGCGCCAGGGCGAGGTTGGCGAAGACAAGGGCGCCCGACTAGGATTCCAATGCCACGCCCAAGCACCACCGCCAGCAGCAGCGCCAGGACGAGGTTGACCAAGGCAAAGGCGCCCGACTCGGATTCCACTGCCACGCCCAAGCACCAGCAGCAGCGCCAGGACGAGGTTGGCCAAGATAAGGGCACCCGACTAGGATTCTAATGCCACCCCCAAGCGTCGGCAACAGGACAAGATTGGCCAAGACAAGGGCGCACGACTAGGATTCCAGTGCCACGCCCCAAGCACCACCGCCAGCAGCAGCACCAAGACGAGGTCGACCAAGGCAAGGGCGCCCGACTCGGATTCCCCTGCCACACCCAAGCACCGGCACCAGCAGCAGTGCCAGGACGAGGTTGGCCAAGACAAGGGCGCCCGACGAGGATTCCCCCGAGAACCAACGCCAGCAGGGCGCCAGGACGAGGTTGGCCAGGACAAAGGCGCGCCCGACTAGGATTCCACTGCCGCGCCCAAGCACCAGCGCCAGCGGCAGCGCCAGGACGAGGTTGACCAAGACAAGGGCGCCCGACTAGGATTCTACTGCCACTCCCAAGCACCGACGCCAGCAGCAGCGCCAGTGCGAGGCTGGCCAAGACAAGGGCGCCCAACTAAGATTCCACTGCCACTCCTCAGCGCTAGCATCAGCGCCAGGACGGGGTTGGCGAAGACAAGGGCGCCAGACTAGGATCCCACTGCCACTCCCAATCGCCGGCGTCATCAGCAGCGCCAGGGCGAGGTTGACCAAGACAAGCACGCCCGACTGGGATTCCACTGCCACGCCCAAGCGCCGGCACCGGCAGCAGCGCCAGGGCATGGTTGGCCAAGACAAGGGCGCCCGACTATGATTCCCCTGCCGCGCCCAAGCGCCAGCGCCAGCAGGAGCGTCAGGACGAGGCTGGCCAAGAAAAAGGCACCCGACTCGGATCCCACCGCCACCCAAGCACCGGCGCCAGCAGCAGCGCCAGGACTGGGTTAACCAAGACATGGGCGCCCAATCATGACTCCACTGCCACCCCCAAGCGTCGACGCCAGCGGCAGTGCCAGGACGGGGTTGACAGAGACAAGGGCGCCCGACAAGGATTCCCCTGCCGCGCCCAAGCATCATCGCCAGGACGAGGTTGGCTAAGACAAGGGCGCCCGACTAGGAGCCCACAACCAATTTTAAGCGCTAGCGCCAGCAGCAACGCCGGGACGAGGCTGACCAGAACGCGGGCGTCCGACTAGGATCCCACTGCCACGCCCAAGCGCCAGTGCCAGCAGCAGCGCCAGGGCGAGGTTGACCAAGACAGGGGCGCCCGACTACACTGCCACTCCCAACCGCCAGCGCCATCAGCAGCGCCCAGGCGAGGTTGGCCAAAGCCAGGGGCGCCCGACGAGGATCCCACTGCCGCCCCCAAGCGCCGCCGCCAGCCACCGCGCCAGGGCGCGGCTGGCCCAGACAAGGGCGCCCGACTAGGATCCCGCTGCCACGCCCAAGCGCCGGCGCCAACAGCGGCGCGGAGCGGGCAGAGGGGCAGGGGAGTCCTAGTTGGGCGCCCTTGTCTTGGCCAGCCTCGCCCTGGCGCCGGCAGGGCGCGCTCGAAACGCGCCCTGCCGGCGCGGCGGGCGCGGGCGCGGGCGCGGGTGTTCCTCCTCGAACTGCCCGCGGCAGCCGCGCGAAGAATGGGCGAGCATCTGTGCGAGAATGCCTCGCGTGGCGCCGCGCTGGTGCTCGGCAGATCGCTCGGCGTCGGCCTTCTCGACAGCCCGGGGCGGCGTCGTTGCCGTCGGCCGAGGCGGCCGAGGCGGCCGCCCAGAGGGCGCAGGGGTCGACTCCGGCCGCTGAGTGGCGGGTGGGTCGGGCGGAGGGCGCGCGGCGGCTGGCTCGCGCTGTGTCCTGGCGCAGCGCCCAGCGGCGCAGGGCGTCGGCCCCGCGGGCCGCGCGCGCGCGGGGGGGGCGGTGCGATCTCGATGCGCCGTGGTGCCTCAGAAGTGCGTTCTCGGTCCCGCGCGGAAAGCAACCGGGTCAGCGGGCGCGCTTGGGGCGGGCGCGCAGGGCCGACGCCTCGGGCCGAGGGCGTGCGGCGCCGCGCGCGCGCGGCGGCTGCCGACGCGATAGATGGCGCGAACCGAGCGGTCTCGCCCCCCTGCGCTCCGCGGGCCTCCAGTTGAGCTCACCGCTCTCACGTTGCCCGAGCGAGTGTCAGACCTGCGTCCCTGGCTGGCGCGTTGGGTCGCTTGGCCCTCCCGATGTCGCCACGGCCGCTGCTTGGCTTTGCAGTCTGGGCCTGGGGCTGTCGGTTGCATGGCAATGGCTTCTGGTGCCTGGTGAACCGCGTCGTCGCAAGAACCTCGCATCGCCCGCCCGCGCCGCTCGCCCCCCCGTCGCGCAAAGGTCGAACCCGCCGCGGCGGCCGTCGCCCCCCCATCAAAACCCCATCGCGAATTCGCGGCAGCTGGCGGGGGACCATCCGACTCCATCGACATCCCATCGAACCCCCATCAACCAGGAGGCCACCAAACGTCATCAAAAGTCATCGCGGCCCCATCAAAAGCCACCACCCGATTCCCGCGGCGCGCGGGGGGCCATCACCCCCCCGATCAAAACCTCATCACCAGGTTTCCAGGGCGCGCGGGGGGTCATCAAGTCATCGAAACCGCATCAACCGGCTGCCGCCCGACGGCATGGCCCCTCCCGCGGCCGATCGCCAGGGCGCCGCGGGGCCGCTGGCCGCTCGCCCCTTGGCCGCCGCCCCCTGGCGCCGCGGCGCTCGCGCGCCGCCTCGCTCGGCGCCCCGCCCCTGCCGCCCCCGCCCCGTGGGTGCACCTGCCGCTCCCTGGGCAGCGGGGGCGCGCCGCTGCGGGCGCTGCCCGACGCCCGGTGGCGCAGGGCAGGGGGCGGCGGGGCGGGCGCGCCGGGCCCCGCGGGGGTCGCGCGGCGCGCCGCGGGCGCGCTCCGCCGCGAGTGCCCGCGAGCCCCGCGCGGCCGAGGGCGGTGCCGTTGGGCGCCGAGCTAACGGAGGTTAGCGCTGGGGCGCCGTCGCGCGTCGCTCTCCGAGCCCGCGGCGGGCTCGCGCGCGATGCCCGTGCGCTGGCCAGTGGCGGTTTTCTTGTTGGCGGCCGACTTTTCTGCTGGAGTTTCGTCCATCTACCCCCCCCCTCATTTCCGGCGTCGGGGCAGCGGCGAAGCGTCGGTGGGCGCATTTGCCGTGAATTGCGGGCGGCCGCGTTCGGCTCGGGCGCGATCGGGGCAAGCGCGGCGAGAGCAGCCACTCGAGCCTCCGCGTGCGAGGCGCGCCGCGTGCGTCTGTCAGTTTTGAGCGTCGCCGCGTCGCCGCCGCTGCCCGCCGCGGACGTCGCCGCCCGCGCCGCCCCAACCGACGCGAGCCCGCGGCGGCGACTGCGTCGCGCGTCCGAATTCGCGACTGGCAGACATTGGCGCCGCTGGCGTAGCGGGCGCCCGCGGGGCCAGTGGCGGCCGACGTTCGTCGGTCGCCGCTCTTGCTGGGAATCGGCCGCGGCAGCGCGGGCGACCCCGCGGGGCGGCGCAGGCGAGGTCGCCCTCTTGTCGCGTGCCCTCGTTCGACCACGGCCGCTGCGCCGCGCGACCGCGGGCGCGCGCGGCGCGCCGCTGGCCGCCGGCGCGGGGGCTCGCGGCGCGCGCGCGCGCCGCGCGAGGCCGTCCGTGGCAACGCATTGTGCCGCGGCGGCGTCGGCGTTCGTGGAGCGGCGCCCGCGGGGTTCAGCGTTCTGTGTGCTGAGCGGGCGCCGCGCGCCTGCTGGCGCCAGTCTCTCGCGCGCGCGCTGGGCGCGCGGCCGCAACGTGGGGCCCTCTGGCGGCGGGGGCCCATCGGGTGCCAAGTTGCTTGGGTGCTGCCGCGCCAACGATCTCTGGTCGATCGCGCGGGTGTTCGGGGCCCCAGGGCGCGCGCTGCGGTCGCGGCCGCGCGCGGCGCGCGCCCGCTCTCGGCGGGGCCCCCGGACAGCCTCGGTCGCGCTCGCTCGACATTCCCGCTCGCCCGCAGGAAGCTCCGCCGCGCGCGCGAGCCCTCAGCGACGCCCCGCGGATGCCCGAACAGCGCGCGCCGCCCCCGCAACAGAGCTCCGCGGTGTTCCTGGCCGCGCGAGCTCAACCCCCCCCGCCCTCGCGCGCGCGCGAGCGCCCCCCCCCCGCCGCCCTTTGCCTGCGAGGGCACCGGGCGGCCTCGGACAAACGCGCTGAGGACATCCTTCCAAGGCCCAAAGCGGCATCGACTGCGCGCGCTCATTGGGCGCCGCCCAAGGGCTTCGCTGGGGCGCCGGAGTTCTCCGCTCATAAGGCCTGGCCCGCGGGGCCCACCGGGCCGTCTCCTGGTGGATTTCGCAGCGGCGGTTGCGCCGCGTGCGCTGCGCCTTGATTCGGCAGCATAGGTCGCGCCGCGCGTTTCGCGCCCGCAGTGTTGGTGGCCCGCCCGCGTGTGAAGATATTCTTTTAGGCGTGTAAATGATATGACCTGTTCCCCTTAATGGCCCAATCATGTCCTCCTCCTCCTGATCCTTCCCGCCATCCTCCCCCAAGTGTTCCCTGAAGGGTTTCCACGACGGTTTGGGGAACGCTTGGTCCTATAGCTTGGCAGAGCTTTTGCCTGAACGCTCGGCCACGCGGGCGATTTCGAAAGGCAGGGGGCGGCGGTGATTCGCCGTGGGCGTCTTCGATCCGCCGCCCTCGGTTGGTTTATCATGGGGGCGCCCAGCGTGCTAGACCCAACTGGTTTGGTCTTGGTTCGTCTCCACAAGAACTCCTCCTGGGGCTTCGGTCGATCCCGCTGGCCACCCGAAAGGGACCCCCCCATCTGTCTGCCAATGCCTTTCCCGCTCCAAGATGGCCCAAGATGACCTCCAAGACGGCTCGGATGGCCCGAGATGACCTCCAAGTTCGCCCAAGATGGTCCAAGATGGCGTCCAAAACGGCCCAACAGAGTCCAATATGCTTCCAAGTTTGCCCAAGAAGCCTCCAAAACGGCCCAAGCGGGTTCCAGGATGGCCCAAGACGCCCCCAAGAGACTTCCAAGACGGCCCAAGATGCCTCCAAGAGGTCCTCCAGGAATGCCCGAAGAAACCACCATCCTGGATGTTCGATCTTTTTTTTTTTTTTTTTTTTTTTTTTTTTTTTTTTTTTTTTTTTTTTTTTTTTTTTTTCCCCCCCCCCCCCCCCCATTCTTTTCCAAAAGCCACCCCAGATCGCCCAAAAGGCTTCCACGATGGCCCCAAAACGGCCCTGCAACACGCCAAGAGGGCCCAAAATTGGATCAGGTCCCCAAAACGGCTTCCGATGGCGTCAGACGGGCCAGGAGGCCAACAAGACGGCCTAACATGGGTCAAAGATGGCCGAAGACGGTCAAGAGGGAGGGCCCCAAGAGGTCTCCAAAACAGCTCAAGAGGGCCCCCAGGAAGGTCCGCTAAATGACTTTCAGAAGTTTTTTTTTGGCCTTTGCTTCCAATCGGCCTTCCCGCAGCCCGAGACGGCCCAAGAACCCCCAGATCGCCCCAAGATCACCCAATAAGCCTCCAAGATGGTCCAAGAACGGCCCCCAAGACGGCCCTAAGGAACCCCAAGACGGCCCAATAGGCCTCCAAGACGCCCAAGATGGCCTGCAAGACTGCCCCTGAGTACGCCAGGAGGGCCCTAAGTCGGCCCAGAGAGGCACCCAAGACGGCCTCCGACGGCGCCAGACGGACCAGGAACCCATAAAGACGGCCCCAGATGGCTCCAACATGGCCCAAGACGGCCCAAGAGACCCACAAGAGACGCTCGCGAGTAGCCTGCGCTGCATAACTTGACACGGATCGCGCCCCCCCCCTAGCACGCGCGCGCAAGGACGCCCGAGTGAGCTCGACATGTGGCGCGAGAGGGCCGCTTGGCACAGTTTGATGAGCATGTTGAAAAATCGATGGTTTTCTTACTCCCCCCCTTCTCCCTCGCTCCTCCAGCCCGTCTCGGGCCGGGCGAAAGGGGGGGATAGCAGAGGGAGGGGGTTTGAGAATCAAATCGCGTCGCTGATTTTCCCAGCGCCTCCCGGCGCCGGGAGGCGACCATGTGTCGAGGAGTGGGCCCCTCGGTGGGGCCGAAACCACCTGCATGCAGCAAATTTCGTGACCCCCCGTTTTCCAATCCCCCCCTTTCGTCCGGCCAGCCCGTCCTCCTCGCCCTCTCTGGGCTCGCTTCGGCAGGCTGAGGGGGGCGGAGTTTCAGGGAGGAGCCTCTCCTCCAGCGTGGCACCCTCTTCGTGGCGTGGACCCCCGGGGGGCCTCGAGCCTTGGCCCTCCTCCTCTTCCTCTTCCTCTTCCTCCTCCTCCTCCTCCTCAATTACTCAATATGAATACTACTCTCCCTCTTCACCTGATGACGGTTTGAAAGTGCTCGACCCCCCCCCGCGTACGGTTTTTTACACACAGGTTTCCCCAGAGTTGGGTTTTCGCATGCTTTGTCTTTCAAAATGCTGCTCTCGCTGAGGCGCCGGCCTCTCCCGCATTCCCTACCTAGGCTCTGCCTAGAAGGGTTCTTACCGTGTGTGCTTAAAGGGTCGGGCAGTGTAAATCGCCCCGGGCGGTTCCCCCAGGATCCGCCCCGCGGTTCCCCCAGTTGCACCCCCTGGGTTCACCCAGCTTAGCTTAGCTCAGCTCAGCTTAGCTTATCTCATCTTAGCTTAGCTTAGTTTAGCTTAGCTTTGCCTAGCCTAACCTAGCTTAGCTTGACTTAGCTTAGCTGATATCATCTTAGCTTAGCTCAGCTTAGCTTGGCTTGGCTTAGCTTAGCCTAGTCTAGCACAGTTTAGCTTAGCTTATCATAGTTTAGCTTACCTTAGCGCAGCATTAGCACAACATATCATAACATAGCATCGCCAATCATATCATATCACATCATATCATAACTCAGCATTTCATAGCATGGCATAGCATAGCATATCATAGCATTGCTTAGCATCGCATTGCTTAGCATAGATGTAGATGTAGGTGTGAGTCTCGCTGTTGATGTTGATGTAGATGTAGATGCAGGTGTAGATGTAAATGTAGCTGCCGGTGTAGATGTAGATGTTGCTTTCCTAAATGCTCCAACTCCTAGGTAGGGTCGCACTGGGATATTTTTTTCAAAATGCTGCTCTCGCTGAGGCGCCGGCCTCATTTTCGGGCCCCGCTCGTTCCGAATCGTGCTCCCGCTGCAGCGCTGGCCTCATTTCCGTGCTTCCGTTCGTTCCGAATCGTGCTCTCGCTGCAGCGCTGGCCTCATTTCCGCGCTTCCGCTCGTTTCGACTCGTGCTCCCGCTGCAGCGCTGGCGTCATTTCCCGTGCCATGCCACGGCATGCAATGCAATGCTAGGTTGATGCTACGCTTTGCGGTGCTCTTCTACGCCATGCCATGCCGTGCTCTACAATGCATCGCGTACCCTTTCGGGATCATTGCCCTGCTTCGACATCCGACTGTGCGAGTAGAGAGGGGATCTACGCCGTGGTAAGGGATGGGAGGGAGGGGTAGGATATCAGATATGACGCGAGCGCACCTAGCTTGTCCTCCTCCCTCCTCCCCTTCCTCCCCCTCCTCCCCCTCCTCCCCCTCCTCCCCCTCTCCCCCTCCTCCCCCTCCTCCCCCTCCTCCCCCCCTCCCCCTCCTCCCCCTCCTCCCCTCCCCCCCTTCCCCCCTCCCCCTCCCCTCCCCTCCTCCTCCTCCTCCTCCTCCTCCTCCTCCTCCTCCTCCTCCTCCTCCTCCTCCTCCTCCTCCTCCCCCTCCTCCTCCTCCTCCTCCCCCTCTCCCCCCCCCAGATGGCACCAGCGCGGTCTGGCGGGGCAACAGCACGGCTTTCGTGCGCCCGCCGCGGTCGGGCGTCCCCAGAGGGTAAGGAAGCAACTGCTGGGAGGTCTTCGTCGGAAAGATCAGGGAGGATTAAGCCCCATTGTGGGGCTGCTGCGCCAGGGTGGGCTCTTCGGATTGAGCGGGATTAAGCCGGAGAGAGCGGAATTGAGCCGGACTTCGGACCAGGGCAGAATCAGAATCTGACCTCCCAGGAGTTGCCTCCGAACAGGAGGTAAGAGCCCAGCTCGGGATGCGGGCAGTGCTTCTCATCCAAGGCTGATGCGGAGCGGCCCCCCCGGAGGGGCAGAGGCCCAAGCCGGCACGGGTGGGACTGGCGCAGCAGGAGTCGGAAGGGTGCGATGGGGGAGGAGGGAGAGACGAACAGGCGAAGGGCGCGAGCACGCCTGCCGGTTTGTCGGGGCCTCCCTGGAGGCCTCCAGCGACACTGGAGGGACAAGTCGAGAGATGTATGACACGATGAGCGGAAAGGGAGTGGAAAATAAATGTGGGGCTGGTGGGGCTGGTAGACATGCAGCCAGAAGTGCACGCAGAAGGGAACGCAGTGAGAAACGCACGCAGGAGTGTCATGACGAGGAGGAGGAGGAGGCGGAGAAGGAAGAAAGAAGGAGAGCATGCTCTGGGAAAGCAAGGACACCAATCAACATGTGGGAAATAGCGCATTGGAATGCCCGAAAGGGGTACGGGAACAAACAGGTACGATGCCCAACAACAGATGCTGTCCAAAAGCGACAGCGGCCGCTGTTGGGCAGGCGACCTGTCGTCTCACATGGATCACGTCGGCAGCGACACCGACGACGACTCCTGCTCAAAACGAACAGAACATGCTGTTGGTCTTCGCACCCGTCCGCGACCCACCGCGCGACCCGCCCGCGACCAACCCGCGACCCACCGCTGACCCGCCCGCGACCCACCCGCGACCCCTTCCCGCGACCCCTTCCCGCGACCCCTTTCCGCGACCCACCCCACCCGCGACCCACCCTGCGACCCACCCGCGACTCGCCAGCGACACCCCCGTGCGCTGGAAGCAGCGGAGACCGTCGGCATCGTTTCGATCCAGGGCGTTGGAGGCCCTGGGAGGCAGAAGTGTCCTCCTCCTCCCCCTCTTCCTCCTTCTCACGGGAACGAGAACTTGCATAAACATTAGAAAATCGGAGGTCCGCGCGGGTTTCTTGGATCCGCGCTGGACCCCGATACGTGGCGCGCGGAGCGCGCCGGGGACGGCGCCTTTGGCGCTGCCAGGAGGCCCCAGCGCCGATCCGAGCAATCCGCGCGGACCTCCGAGTTTTTATGTTGATGTCATTGTTTGTTCCCCTATTCTCCTACTCATGCTCCCCATCCTCCCGTGGGTCTTTGTACACAATTTTCCTTCCCCGCTCTGTACTCGTAGAGAGAAGATAATGAGAGAGAAGGAGAAATAGAGAGAGACACTACACATACACACATAGATACACATACATCTATGTATATGCATTTATACATACAGATGTATGTACACAAATGTATATATATGTATATATACACATAGACACATATATGTAACTATGGACATACATGCACACATATGTAAACCCATACACATACACATGTATGAGAGAGATGCTATGCATACACACATATCTGTATATACACATATGTAAATATAGATAAGTATGTATGTGTATACATATATTTATATATATAAATGCATATATTATGTACTCATGCCGATCGTACCGATGAGTCCGCCAGGGTCTGGCTCGGAGCGGCGGGCCCGCGCGCGGGTCCTGGCCGAGGGCCGCCGCGACGCTGGAGCGGTCGGGCGGCAAGTTGGGCGTCCGCGGCAGCGGGGTCACCGAGACCACGAGCCTCTGGGCTTTCCTCGTCCTCCTCCTCATCCCCCTCCGTTTCTCCTCCTCCTCCTCCTCCTCCTTCCCCTTCATTTCTCTTCCTCCTCCTCCTCCTCCTCTTCCTCCTCCTCCCTTCCATCCCTCTTCCTTATGAATCACTCCTCCCAAGCGCGCCCTGAGGCCAGTCGAACGGGCGGGCCGTGCGTTTCGCCTGATACTTACTCACTGTTTATAACCCTCATGCTTAAACGTTACAAACATGTCACGGATTGAGGGCGGGTGATTTTCGAAATGTGGCTCTCGCCTTAGCGCCGGTTCCATTCTTTTGTTTAAAAATTTTGAAAAAATGAAAACCGGCAACAATTTCACGGATTAAGGGCGGGTCGTTGTCAAAATGTGGCTATTGCCTGAGCGCCCGCACATTCGTTTCAAACAGTTGCAATAGTTTAGTTTCACGGATTGAAGGCGGGTGATTTTCAACATGTGGCTCTCGCCCTAGCGCCGCGCACATTCGCGTCGTAGATTTGGAAAACATTCACGGAATGAGGGCGGGTGGTTTTCAAAATGTGGCTCTCGCCTCGCACATTCGTTTTGAACATCTGGCAGAGTTTCGCGGATTGAGGGCGGGTGGTTTTCAAGATGTGGCTCTCGCCTTAGCGCCGCGCGCAGAGTCGCTTTTAAAAAATCCCACCAGACATCTGGGCGTAGATGGTCCAGAAAGCTGTCCCTTCCAACCACATTCTTCCCCTTCGGGGAGGGGTTTATCACTTTCCCTATTACTATACACCCCCTCCCCCAGACGACCGGCAGTCAACCAGGACCGGCAGTCAACCAGGAACCATGCTCACAATTCACATTATCCCTTTCAAAAACAATACAAAACGCACTCTGCCTCCAAATCCGGAGCATGCGCAACCAACCTGATGCGCCCCCCCCCCCTACCATCCCTTTCAACAAACAATGCAAAGTACACTCTGGCGCAAAATCCAGGAGTCATTTTCGTGATGCCCACGAGCATTTTGTGTTGTTTTGGATAGGGATGGCGGGGGTGTCAACATATTGCCTGCTGCGCGTAGGGCTACCATCCCTGACAAAAAAACAATACAACATGCACCTCGAGGCTAAATTTGGATCGTGCGCCCACCCCGCGATCAATGTCAAGTGGTTTTTGACAGGGACTGCGGGGGTGGTGGCGTATGGCCTGCTGTGCGCAGGCCCACCAGACACAATGATGGACATTGGTTTTCGACAAAGATGGTGCGGACCGACATGTTTCCCGATGTGTGCTGTCACGTGCGCAGGCGCACCTGGCACACTCTGCGCGTGCCCCGAACTTGGCGCACCTGGCGCGGCTAGAGTATGCGGCACACCTGGCGCACGCGGAGGCACGTTGCGCATCTGGCGCACCAGGCGCGCCTGGCTCGCTCGGGCCCAGGGGGGGTATCTGCGCGTGGCGCGCCTGCCGCGCGTGGCGCACCTCGCTCCAGTGTCGCGCACATGGGCTCGCCTTTGGCTCCCAGTAGCTGTCCATCCAAAGACGACCGCTGAACATGCTGAGGCTCCGGGTGCTATTTATGTGTTGGGTGGGCGGGTGGGAGTGAGCTAGACGGCTTGCTACCTGGAGGGTGTCTTGATCAATATTCCCTATTCGTATACACCGCCTCCCCCAGACGACCGGCAGCCAACCAAGAACAACGAGAATCCCATGAGGGCCACCGCCCACCATCCGTGCCAGTCAACAATGCACATGACACTTTCGGGCAAAATCCAGGCTCATGCTCGTGAGGCCCACGAGCATTTGGTATTGTTTTTGGATAGGGACAGCGGGGGTGTCAGCATACTGTCGGCTGCGCGAGTCGTCGCGCGCGCATGCCGAAGTCCTTCAAAAACCCAAGGCCTCGGAAGGATTTCGAACATCGAATGTCAACAAAACATATACGAACAAATGGTTTCGCAACGCAGCTTTCCCACCCCCCCCGCAACAAAAAAAAACGTGCGCGCGCGCACTTGTGAACTCTTAAAACTACAATTAGGTTTTCCAACAACTTCAACAAATAACGCCAAACGGGCTTCGCGCGCGCGTCGCAATCAGTCGAACGCCGAATCCTTTGCAACAAATGAAACGAGGTGCACGCGCGCGCGTCGTCGCGCGCGCATGCCGAAATCCTTAAAAAAACTTCCGTTCCGTTGCGAATAAAAACGGGGTGTTAAAAACATTCAGAAACATATGCGCGCGCTCTTGCGAATTCCTAAGAAAACCATCGGCTCTTCAACATGTTCATGGAATTCAGCCAAACGGGCCTCTGACGCCGCATGCCTACATCATTCGCGCACCCTTGCGCGCCGCGTCAAATAAAACCACCCGGGCCATTCTCGCGGGTCGGCCGCGCGCGCATGTCGAACTTTTTCCGTAACCCTCATCGCCGATGCGAGGACGCGGTCATCGTGGTCGGCCGCGCTTTCGTCCCTGCGAACATCGTCACCAATCTCGTCTACCGAAGCCGGCGTTGCCGTGATGCCGCGCCCGCCCAAGCTGCCGACTCGCAGCGCCCAGAGGCCCGCTTGGATGCGCTCAGCGGTCAGCGCCGCCCGCGTCGGTGGCGCCGAACTAGCCAGCCGCTGCGCGCGCGTGCTAGAATTGGCGCGGCCGCAGAGATGCACCAGCCAACGCCAAGCATACATCGCAATCGACACCGCATGGGTTTGGCAAGACAAGTTGCGGGTGGGTGGGTGGGATGTTTGCAAGAGCATGGGATGTGTCAGCTCGTTTGCTAAAACCCATTCCCCTCTCAAAAAAAACAAATTCGGATCCCCCCCCACGGCTTTATCAATCCACTTTTTCGTGTTGCACTTTACATATGATTCTGCCTCACCGTCCAAACGAAATCTGAATTCACACCATCCCAGCCAGGCCAGTATCGACCCCCACCCCATACTCTGCAAACGAATTTTACGCGCACCGACTACTTTGTTGAAAATTCGCAGTTTTCACATATCCCCGGCAAACAACGAGACGAAAAGCGCGCGCGCGTCGTCGCGCGCGCATGCCGAAATTCCGGAAAAATCTTCGGTTTCGGAAGGATTTCAAACATCAAGCGTCGAACAAAACACAAACACATGGTTTCGCAACACGGACTTTCCAAACCAAAAAAGCGCGCGCTCTTGTTGTGTATGTATGTCCGTAGTCCTCCCCCTCCTCCTTCCGTTCTTCCTCATCGTCATCCCCCTCCCCCTTCTTCCGTACTCCTACACCTATTACGACAACTACTGCTATTTTTGGTACTACTACTACTACTACTACTACTACTACGACGACGACGACGACGACGACGACTACTACGACGACGACGACGACGACGACGACGACGACGACTACTACTACTACTACTACTACTACGGGTACTATCTACGACTACGACGACTACTACTACTAATGCTTGTACTAGTCCTACTGCGACTACTACTACTACTACAGTTACTACCACTGCTACTTCTAGAACTACTACGACTACTACCAGTAGTAGTAGTAGTAGTAGTAGTAGTAGTAGTAGTAGTAGTAGTAGTAGTAGTGGTCGAAGTAGTAGTAGTAGTAGTAGTAGTGGTAGTAGTAGTGGGACTACCACTATCACTACGACTAGTACTGCCACTACCACTACGACTACTACTTCAACGGCTACTACTATAACCTTTTTATATGAGCATTACTACAACGACTACCACTACTATGACTATTACGACTACAATTATTACTACTTTCACCAGTCCTACTCCCACTACTTCATACTACGGCTACTACTACAACTACTGCTGCTACTACTACGACTACGACCAGTACTACTACTACTACTACTACTACTACTACTACT
>CAUYUJ010001526.1:0-20000 GCA_963575745.1 Prorocentrum cordatum | reverse complement strand
TACTACTACTACTACTACTACGACCACTACTACTACTACTACTACTACTACTACTACTACTACTACTACTACTACTACTACTACTACTACTACTACTACTACTACTACTACTACTGCTACGTATTCTAAGTATGAGCCCTTTTCCCTCCTCCCCTTTTCGTCCATTCATCCTCCTTGCTGCAATATCAGAAACGACGAATACAGTGTTTGGCGCCGTCCGTGCAACGAAGCTTTTTTGGGGTTTGGGAAGCAATGCAGCATTTTTTAGGGGTTTTGGAGGCCCCCCAAAAGGAGGGGGGAGGTGCCGATGGGGGAGGCCGCGGGGAGCATTCCAGCCTCCAACACCCCCCCCCCCCAAAAAAAAACAAAACATACACAGTGTTTCGTTGCTTCCCAGACCCGAAAAAAAAAACAAGAAAGCCAAACATACACAGTGCTTCGTTGCACCGAGGGCGCCAAACACGGTGTATTATTTGCGTTTTGTTTTGCAGCAAGGAGGAGGAAACGGACATGGGGAAACTGGGAGGAAACAAACACTTGGAAAGTGGAAGGAAACGAAAAAGGGCAAACGAGGCAATGGAAAAGGGCACAAGGAAGACAGCAACGATCACCGCGGCTTCGTGCTTGGAGCGCTCTGGGGGGTCGCTGGGGGGGGGGGACCATACATATATGTTTCTCTTACTATTTGGGATCCCCTCTTGTTTTGTGCCACGCCGCTTCCACCAGGGTATCGTCGAGCGGGGCCTCGCGGGCCCACCAGCGGGGCGGCTGAGCCCCATTGAACTCACCGCCCCGTGTTGCCCCTCGCCAGCGCCGCCAGCACCGCGCGGCCGAGCTTCTCCCAGGGCGAGGCCAGGCCGAACGAGGCCTATGGTCCCAGGACTCCTCCGTGGAAAACCAGGGCCCCTCGAAGCGGCCGCCAGCGGCCGCCAGGAAAACCCCGGGCGCAACGATGAGGCAAGACGAGGCCGAGAGGACCCAAGAGCTCTTCCCTCTCGAAAGGGTGGCCCGAGGGTGGGAGACAAAAAGCCTGCGGCGAGGCGGCATCGCGGCGCATGCACAGGAGAGAGGGGCCCCATAGGATAAACAATCAACATGTTCCAACATGGGTTTCTGTTTCTCTTACTATTTGGGATCCCCTCTTGTTTTGTGCCACGCCGCTTCCACCGAGGTATTGTCGAGCGGGGCCTCGCGGGCCCACCAGCGGGGCGGCTTAGCCCCATTGAACTCACCGCCCCGTGTTGCCCCTCGCCAGCGCCGCCAGCACCGCGCGGCCGAGCTTCTCCCAGGGCGAGGCCAGGCCGAACGAGGCCTATGGTCCCAGGGCTCCTCCGCGGAAAACCAGGGCCCCTCGAAGCGGCCGCCAGCGGCCGCCAGGAAAACCCCGGGCGCAACGATGAGGCAAGACGAGGCCGAGAGGACCCAAGAGCTCTTCCACGTCTCCCTACCTGGTTCACCGCCTTGAAACCACCGCAGGGGGGGGGGGCCGCATCGTAGGCCAGCAAGCTTCCAAAACAACTCCATCTTTCGAGGGTTGACTGCGAAACGCGCAATTCTGAGAGAGCCTGCTGGCCTTCTGTGAGGTATATGCGAGCCGTCGCCGTGTCTTGCCAACGCCCTCTCTCTAGAGTGGCAGGCATGTTACGAGTGCGACGGAAGAACGATGTGGCCCCCCCTCTTCTTAAACTGTATGGCTTGAGTTGAAACTGCTGGCAACCGATAGCAGCACACACTTGCTCAAATATACGCCTGAAATCACCAATTGAAGATGGCAATATCTGTTGGTCTGACGGAACATGTCGTAATCAATACGATATCAGCTGTGTCACCGAGGCATCCTCAATCACGACTGTCTCCTGTAGATGAAATCGCAGGCCACTTTTTGTGATTGGCAACGCTACAACGATTCTGGCGCGAGCCTCGTCGATGCCCACCTGCCAGCGCCGCAAGGTCAGCATCTCGGTGGTCCTCAGGAAGGCCGCGAAGCCGAAGACCAGCAGCGCCGCGACGTCGTTGCGGCCCCAGCCACGCGCGGTGGCAGCCAGCGCCGTCAACACGACGTCAGGCATCGGAAGCACGCGTTGCGGCAGCTCTAATCTCTGCCAAGCACGAAGTAGCCTCCACGACGCTGGCAGGATGCGCTTTTTGCGCAAGAAGAACTGAACGGCTGAAAGAGTGTTACCTGCCAAGCCTTGAGGATGCCCTTCAGTCCAGAGCCACTTGATCCAGTCGGCCACCAGAAGATCCAGTTGATCGATGTGGTCGGCACCTCCAGACCAAGAAAGCCCTCTCATGGCAACCCAATCTGAAAAACATCTCACTGCATTCTGATATACCTCCAGCGTCCGTGGCTGCACCAAATTGTGTGATAGGCGACCCACCACGGCCCGAGGTTGACGACGCGTAGCCTGATCCTGAGCTGCTCTGACTCTGTGTTGAACTCGACCTGGCATGAAGTCAACCAGAAGCCACAGCCGCCCCCCTCGACGGGTTGTCCGCGGGGTTGCGGTCAGTCTCCGTGTAGCCATACACAGGACGGGCAAGGGCAGCCAAGATCAAGGCACCAATGCGTCGAACGGTAACATGCAGCAACTGAGATGATGATCGGCCTCTGGTAATGACTCCGAGACCAGCTTGAGAATCCATCAGATGACAAAAGCGGGTGCGTAAATGTTGAGAGGATCTGAAGCGCCATCGCATGGCTCCCAGAGTGGCTCTCACCTCAAGGTCCGTGATGTGCGACGGGTGCTTCCAGTCCCAGATGGCGGTGGCCTTCCACGACCAGCGCGCCACACTGACTGGTCGCCTGGGCCACAGATCAGGCCGCATCGCCTCGAACGTGTCAAGCCTGATATCGCTGCCTCTGGCCTCTGCACGGCGGGCCAGCTCCTCCACGATGATGATGCTGGGGTCCAGCGCGGCATCCTCGCTCTCGAGATCGTGCTGGCGCACCAAGACACCGTCGTCGCAATCTATCTGGTCCATGCTGACTGTGGCATCGGCGACGGTGGCGCCACCTCCAGTCTCACGCATCTGCCTGGCGGAGGGGATCTCAGTCAGGTAGCCTGCTCTCTGAGCCCAGTGGGCCAGCACCCAAGCGACAACCACACATTGAAAGCTGTTCCCAAGCAGAGCGCACCGGCAACATTCCAGATCAGCTTTCTCGAGCTTGCGCGCTCTAGTCACCCGTGCCGTGATCGTGTGCCCTGGAAGGAAGTCGAGCAGCAGCTCTCTCTCGACACTCGAGGGGGGCCTTCGGCTGCCGTCAGGCTCCTCGATGCAGTTGACGTCCTGGAACTGGTAGGGCGCGTAGCAGTAGTTGAATCTGCGCCAACGCTCGAGTTCGTGACTGCACATTTGTCGAGACCTGACGGGAATTGACCTGGAGCACGACGAGGAACACAGCGCAGAAAGGTGGGCAGGCGGAAGTCCTTCTGGATGTCACCCTGCCACTGAAGCCCAGCGGCCAGCCAGCGTTCAACTGGACCAGGCCCGTCAGGGATCACGACGTGCTTTACCGAGTCCATGACATACGTCTCGCCCTGCCACGGCGTCAACAGCTCCTCCTTGATCCAATGCAAACGGTCACGCTGGCAGTGTGTGACATCACCCGCTGAGATGCACACAGGTTCGCATCCCAGGGAATGTGACATCAACTGTCGCGGTTCCGAGTCCATTGGGGCCACGTTCTCAACCAGGGGCAACACCGTGCAGAAATCACCCAGCGCCTCGCGCAGCAGAGACACAATGCGGTTTATCTCGTAGAATAGACGTGAGCGTCTCCCTTGAAGACCAGTACGCTCAACATTGATGCGGGCCAGGTCGCTGCAAGGGCTACCGGCCACCACTAATATCCACTTCATATGCGGAACTCGTTCACGGATGGCCACCGCCTCGGCGAACCCAAAGGAGCAGACGTCGCCGACTTCCAGCACGTCCGGCCACGCATACTTGGTCACTCGCTTCGCCTCGGCGTCGATCTCGGCGGACACGAACAGCGCGGGAGTGAGCCCCATCAGGTCCAGGGCGCGGCGAGCCCCACCAATGCCGTCGAACAAGGACAGGAGCACCACCTCGTCGCGGAAGTCAGTCACCAGCCTTCGGCTGGCCGCTCTCGCAGCGGCCACTCCATCAGGCCGAATGCGAACAGCTCGACACACGGCTCCACGCTGCATGCTGGCATCCGAGACCGTCACCAGCCCGCTGATCGGCACGCGTAGGTCACAGCGAAGCAAAGGGAGCAACGTTAAGGCCGACAACAGCTCCTCGCGTACCTTACGTGGCACCTTCGCATCACCACGCAACTTCACCAATAATCGCCACAAGTGAGTGAAGCACATCATCGCCTCGCGCCTGAACAAGAGGCACCGAACCAGCGGCCCGCCAGGATCTGCATCCACTTCTGAGTCACTGTGGGCCTTTGCAGAGTCGCCAGGGTGAGGGAGATCAGCCGTCGCACGAACTCTGCGGGCGGCCCGATGGTGCCACGATCCCCATCGATCGCCTCCCCGAGGGACTGCGTCGTGGTCTCGCGGATGACGGCCTTGTTCTCGCTTCTTGGCACGTTGAAGTGCTCATACCTCCGACGGGCCATGTCGACCGCCTCGCTGATCCCCTCCTCCTGCAGGGACTTGGCGTGCCACCAGCCGGTGATTTCCACAAACATCTCAAAAATCCAAAAAAAATTTTCCAATCCAGTCCAAAAAAGATAACCAAAAAAACAAAAAATAATGACTAAATAATCCAAGATATTCAATAGTCCCACAAAAATAAAAAAAAAAAACATCAAAATCCAAAAAAAACATAACAAATTTACAAATTCCAAAAATATCAAAAAAAAACACAAAGCCAAAAAAAAAAAAAACAAAAGACATAAAAAAAAAAAAAAAAAAACCAAAAAGACAAAATCCAATTCCAACGACACAAAAAACCATAACAAAAAAAACCAAAACAAAAACCAAAAAACCAAATAAGTAAAAAAAAATCCAAAACCAAAAACAAAATTCCAATACACAAAAGAAATAACCCCCAGCGCATCCAAGTTGTCGATGTACACCTGCCAGGCCCTCCAGAGGGCTGGCGTGTTGAAGCGCTCCAACCACTTCGCGATCAGAACATCGCCGTGGCAGGCCTGGTGCTCCTTGCAGTGGCAAAGCAGCCGAGCACCACTCAGAGAGGATAAGTCGGCCAGAAGGTCGGGCGACTTCTCCAAGTGTCTGCGAACAGCTCGATGACCTGCCTCCTGTCCAGACCATCCCGAATGCGGAACGGGTTGCCCCACTTCGATGGGGCAAGCTGCAGTGAGCTGGAGCCGCGCCCGATGTAGATCATCCGCTTGTCGTCATCATAAGTGCGGCCGACCTCGCCGCGGACGGGAGCCACTCCTGAGTTGTGAAAGCCACCTCGGCGAGCAGGAGGAATAGGAGCGTCCTTGCGCAGCTCCTCCGACGCTGAGAGTTGACGTAGCTCAGGATGTCGGGCTCGAAGAAGACGACGGTGAATGTGCTGAATCACCCCTGTGGCCGATATCCATCCCATGGGCACGACGGCGGCGGCTAGGTATATCATGCCCTTGCCTGGAAGCCCAGCGGCGCACCTCCTCGCGGGCTTTGAGATGGCCATGTATTTCAGCCACACATCGCTGAGGCTGTATACGTAGAAGTAGCACTTCAGATCCTCCGCGCTCCAGAGCATCACCTCCCCAGACCTGAGGATCACGCTCTTCCACTTATCGCTGTGGGGCAGCATCGGCATGTCGCCCTCGATAGTGTTCTGGATGAAATTGGAGGGGATGATGTTCATCACCAGCCGTTGGGGCCCCTCGCCCTTCAAGTGGGATCCCTTCTTCACGCCGAACATGCCCCCCATCACCTTGCGCCCTTGAACTTCCACGATGTCCTCGTACCCGATCGTCTTGATAATCCCCCTCTCGAGTAGGTCGCCAGCGATAAGCTCCCATTCCTCGTTCGAGGCCCAGACCTTCGGAGTGGGGGGCAAGCTGCCAAGCCCCGACTCGTCCTTCAGGATCAGACCTGGATCGGAGAGGGCAGCTCTGATCCAGCCCTCTGTCACATCGACGGCCCTCACGGCAGCGCACGCCTCTCGAGGAGGCAGGGCTTCGAGTAAACGATCACGGTCCAGGGGCTCGGCAGGGAACACCTCCTCGCCGTCGTAGGAAGTGGCGGCGGAAGAAAGGTCGGTGTCCCAATCGATGTCAGGGATCAGGCCAGCGCACTGCTCACGAAAGACTCTGACCTCATAGAGAAGATTATTGAAGGCCTTGCGCTGAGTGGCGCTTGGAGGGCCGTGAGGCGCATGGACCCAACTGCGAGCGCAGTGAAAGTTGAGACCTGACACGATGCAATGCAGCCAATCTAACTCCTCAGACTTCGCAGCTGCCAGCTCTTGACTGTCCTCACGAATGTCTCCGCGACGTTGAGGAGCAGCCAAACCATGAAACACGATCGGGAGCGGGAGGAGATCACGACGCTCTCGCCGACCGTTCGGTGATGGAAGCGGATCTCCATAAACTGCATCATATTCGGAAATCAGCGAAGCCGTCGAGGGAGTGCGTAAAGAAGCCGGGTGCGAGACATCATCGTACTCAGGAGTAACGTCAGCTTTACCAAATGACTGATTGACCGAAGTACCAGTGGATGTACGTAAAGAAGCCAAGTGTGAAGAGTCGCCAGTCTCGCCGTGAGCTGCCCCAGAGGCAGACCCAGCACCACCAGTAGCGGCAGCCAAGGTAGGCGAAGGCGACCTCGAACGATGTAATGCGGACTTACGTTTAGTGCCAGGGTGCAGCGCAGGAAGTAGCCGAGACAACAGAATGGTGCCGAAGTCCTCAACGGATGAACCAGGCAGCGCACAAGACAAGGAAAATGAATTCTCGGAGACACTCTTTGTGTCACAATCGACAGTGTGCTCCGCGTCATGCAAAGAGTCAAAACTAGATGACCTCTGGGATGAGATCTCCGACTCCTGATCATCGAGTGGAATGTCATTCTTCTCAGACTCAGACGGAACAACCATCATGTCTGTGGGAGCTAGGCGCGCTGCTTGCCTTTGCTCTTGCCCTTCGGCTTGCCCTTGGAGCCGGGGCCCTGCCACGTGCCCGACTTGTTGCCGCCCTTGCCCTTCTTGAACTTCGGCTTGCCCGAGCTCGTGGTCTTCGCCTTCTCGCCCTTGCGCTGAGGTGAAGGTGGACCTGGGCGGCTCCTCGGCGCGGGTGACTGCTGCAGTCCGCCTTGCTCGACCTGATCGGCGAAATGCACGCGCCTCGCTGGTGACGCTGGCCGCGTCTCCCTTCCAGCAGGTGGGCGCAGGATCGGTCGGCGATCGGGGCCAGGGCTGACGGCGCCGCGCGCGGCGGCGGCTGGTGACCCTGGGGCGCCAGGCGCAGGAGGATGCGGGGCTGCGGGGCTGGCCGACTGCTGCGCCTGCTCTCCTCCGCGAGCTGCTGGTGCTGCAGCCTGCTTCTTCGCGGCGGCAGCCTGCCTCCGCTCCTTCCTCCATCGCGTCTTTCGCGATGCCTTCACGCGCTCCACCATGCTGCCGGGCTTGCTGGCAGTCGGGCTTGAAGAGAGGAGGATGCCAGGGGTTGGAGATGGCCTCCGAGAGGGCGGCGCCCGAGGCTGTCCGCTGCCCTCTCGGCCTGACCCCTATCCTGCGCCACCTCCCTTCTTGGCCTTCGCCACGCTCTCGGCCAGGCCAAACGTCCTCTTGTGCTTGCTCACGGCGTCGTGCACCTCCTCCTGGCGAGCTAATCCCACGCCCAGGTCGTCGCGCAGCTCGAGATGCTGGGCTACCTGCCAGTGGCCGTCCTTGGTTGCCTGCTCGATCGCCTTCAGCCTCTGCATCAAGAGGTCGCCCAGGTGATCCAACTCTCCTCTGAGCAGTGCGTCGAGACACTCGCCGACGGTCCGCATCTCGCGCACATTTCTCACCCCCATCTCGCTCTGCGGGTGGTGACCGTGCCAGACGCTCGTGATGTACGCACCACGGTCGCTGCCAGTTCGTCCAGGCCCTTCTCGGTGTCCGCCCCACCACGCCGTGCCAGATAGCGCTTGATCTGATCCATTCCGCTCGACAGGAGAGCTCCTGGAGCGGCCTGGGCAAGATGAGCTATCCTGCGGCCTGGGTCGACGTGGGGGGCGCCATCAAAAACTGAACCCTCGGAGCTGCTGTCATCACCAGTGCGTCGTCCCCGCCTCCTCTCGCGACGACCCACTCGACGACCGCCAAGAGCCAGCTCAGCGCGCTCAGCGAGGGCCTCACCTATCCCACGCTTGCGATGCAAGCGTAGGCGCAACTCAGTTACCTTCCTCTTCAGCTCCTCGGGGGTGGGCTCCGCGCCAGCCACGGCAGCTCCAGCGGTAGCTCCAGGCGAGCTAGCACCTCCGACGGGTCCGCCAGGGATGCCAGCGGCTGAGTGCCCCCCAGCGGCTCCGCGACTGGCCAGCAGCGCCTGAGCCCACGGCTCAGTCACTCCCGTGGCGCTCCGCATGCGGTAGGTGACCACGTGCAACACCGAGCGCTGAGGCCACTGCACCAGCCCTGAGCATACGCTGGCCTGCTGGGTACACAGATGCAGCACCGCGCCACCAAGGTGATTGAAGCTCCCCGACAACATCGGCCACAAGGCGGCATTACTGCACCCCAGGAAGGACGCCTCCACGAAGACACCCATGCCATCGCCAGGCCACACGCTCTGGATGTTGAACAGCGCCGTGCCGACTGCGCTGCCGAAACTGTCCAGGGTCACGCACTCCAGCAATCCTCCCGGTGACAGCCCGAGCCGCTGGTAAGCCATCGGTGATGATGGGCCGTGCACCCAGGGTCCTGCTCCTCCTTGTGGTGCCGCTAGGTCGAAACCACAGCCTCCTGGAGCCCCGACTCCACCACCAGCAGCAGGCACCCAGCCCAGCAGGCCACCAGCACCCGGGGCTGCTCCTGCACCTGCGGGTACGCCTCCAGCTGCACCGCCGAGAACGCCGCCAGCAGCCGGGGCCCAAGCACCAGCGCCGCCGTGGCCTCCGACTCCGAGAGCACCCCCTCTCAGTCCAGGGACAGCTCCAGCGGGAGGCCCTGCTACGCCTCCAGCTCCACCGATCACAGCGGCCGCGCCACCCGCTAGAGGGGTAGGCACGAGCCCGCCCAGCGGGCCTCCTCCACCGGCAGCGCCAGCCATCCCAGGCGGACCTCCGCCTCCAGCCGCCACAACGCCTGCGGCCGCTCCGACTCCCGCGGGCAGTCCACCGCAGCCACCTGCCAGTGCTCCAGGAACACCTCCAGCCCGCACGTCCGCGCCAGCGGCTCCTCCACCTGGTGGGCCATCTGCGACGGGAGCTGCCGCGGCTCCTCCGACGGCACCGTCCGCTGCAGCTGCGGCGGCTGCACCACGACCACCTCCGCGGGGCCGAGCCGCGACGCCTCCGCGACCTCGAGCGCCTGCAGCAGCCGCGGCCGCACGCGCTCGCCTGCCGCCCGCAGCCCCGCGTGCAGCAGCCGCGCGTCCTCCACGGGCTCCTGCAGCGCCTCGCCCGTCTCCGCGACCGCCGCGACCGCGGTTGCCTCCGCGGCCTCCTGGGGGCGCGGGCAGCGCGGCAGCTGCGCCCGCGGGCAGCGCAGCGAAGCCGCCAGCGGCGCCGCTCGCGGCGGCCGCCGCCATCACCATGGCCGAGCCGCCGCGCCCGCGGCAGGCGGCGCGCCTGCACCTGAGGTCTCCCCCTGACCTCAAGCTTTCAAGGCAAAAAGCCTGCGGCGAGGCGGCATCGCGGCGCATGCGCAGGAGAGAGGGGCCCCATAGGAGAAACAATCAACATGTTCTAACATGGGTTTCTATATATATATATATATATATATATAGATGTATGTATACATATACATACATATCTGTATATATACACATATATATACATATATATGTATTCACACACGCATACGTATAAACACCTAACGGGTTTCGCGCGCGCGTCGACATCGATCGAACGCCCTTGCGCGCGTGCCGTCGCGCGAACCCTTTGCAGCATAACGGGGCGAAGTACACGCGCGTGCGTCGTCGTGCGCGCGTGCGGGAATCCTTCAAAAGCCTTCGGGTGCGTAACGATTTCAAAACCGAATATAAAAGCAACAATCAAAAACGCATGGTTGCGCAACATCAGTTTTCCAACATTTTCGTGCTGGCGCCGCATTCCGAAATTGCCCGCGCGCCTTTCCCCGCGCGTTGGGGGGGGCCGCGATCCGCGTCGAAAAAAAAACGGCGCGGGCCAGGCCACTCTCGCGCGTCGGCCGCGCTCGCGTCGAATTCCTTCCACGACCTTCATCGCCAACGCGAGGGCGCCGTCATCGTCGTCGGCGTGATCAGCATCGGCGCCCGCGCTGGCCGCGCCGTCGTCGTCGTCGACATCGTCGCTACTATCGTCATCGCGTGTGCCGTGGTCGACGTGGCCATGATGCCGCGCCCGCCCGAGTCGCCGACTCGCGCTGCGGTGCCCGCTGCGATGTGCCTAGCGGCCAGCGCCGCCGCGGCCGCGTCGGCCGCGCTAGACTAGCTGGCCACTGCGCGCGTGCCAGGGTTGGCGCGGCCGCGGAGATGCGCCGGCCAACGCCAATCATGCATCACAATCGCCGCCGCGTGGGTTTTGCAAACCAAATTGCGCCGACCCGTAGATAGAAATTCGCCGGCCCAACGGGCCGGAGGCGTGCTGAGATCTCTGGTAACTACTTAAACAATATTTCGAGTTCGCGCGCGCGGGGGGGGCCCTGGGGGGCCGCGGGCGAAAAGTACCCCGGCCGTTCCCCAGCTGACCCCCAGGCGATCCCCAGGGGGGGGGCTATTCTTCGAGGGTCGCGGCCTCCGACGGGGGGGCCGCAATCGACTGCCCCCCCGCCCGCCCCAAGGGGCCCCCAAGAGCCCCCCAGCAGGCCTCTGGGGAGCCCAGTGCGCCGCCAGGGAGCCCCAAGACGCTCCCAAGAAGCACCCAAGAAGCCCCCAAGACAGCCCCCAGAGGCCCCAAATAGCGTTCCCGGGCCGGCGAAATGAGCGAAGCGATTAAATAAATTGCGTCGCGTAGATTCTCCTATCTAGAAAAGAAATAGGTTCTACCCCCCTGGACTTATCAACTCCCCGGGAACCTATGCAAAACGTATGCGATTCTGACCGAATGTCCATCCTACCTGTGAATTCATAAATATCCCAGCCAGACCGGTATCGCCCCCCCCCGCCATCCCCTGCAACAGAAAATTATGCGTGCACGCTCGTGTATCACAAATCATAAGTTTTCAAGAATCCCTGGCCACAAGAAAACGAAGTGCGCGCGCGTCGTCGCGAGCGCATGCCAAAATCCATCAAACACTTTCGGGTTCGGAAAGACTTCCAAATCGAACGCCATATGTTTACGCACATATATTACATATATATATATTATAATATATATATATATATAATATATAATATATATATATATGGGTATGTATATATGTATATATATATATATATGTGTACATATATGTATATATGCGTGTATATATATAAAGCACAGAGTTTCGTGACGCGGATTTTCAACAAAAGCGTGCGCGCGCGCTCTTGCGATTCATCTTACGAAATGAAAATTTTCAAAATTCATAACGTGCTACAAAACGGGTTTCGCGCGCGCATGTCGAAATCGTTCGAGCGCCCTGGCGCGCGTGCAGGGGTGGCGCGATCCGTGCCAAATAATGTCATGCGAGCCGCTCTCGCGCGATTGCCGCGCGCGCGTGTCGAATTCCTTTCAATGCCTTCATCGCCGACGCGAAGGCGCCGTGATCGTCGTCGGCGTGATCGGCATCGGCGCCGTCGCTTGCTGCCCCGTCGTCGCTGTCAGACCGTCGCCAGCATCGCTGCTATCATCGTTGCCGACGTTGCCATGATACCGCGCCCGCCCATGTCGCCGACTCGCATTGAAATGCCCGCTGGGATGTGTCAAGCGGTCAGCGCCAACCGCGTTCGCGTCGGTCGCGTCAAACTAGCTGGCCGCAGCGCGCGCGAGCGCGCGCGGGCTAGCGCGACCGCAGAGACGCGCCAGCCAACGCCCGGCACTCCAAGTTGCGGTTGGGCGGACGGGATGATTGCGCGAGCAGTGGGTTGACAACTTCAGGTTCGGCAAGTGAACTGCATTGCAGAGGCTGCGCCGCGTGGGCTCTCCCTTCTGAACAGAGAATGACCGCCCCCGGATTATCGGCGCCCCTCTTCGTATTGCAGTCTGCGTATGATTCTGCCATCGTCCATCCTGGGTATGAATTCATTCCACCCCGGCCAGGCTGGCACCCGCCCCCCCCCCCCCGCCACCCTCTGCAACGAATATTTTGCGCGCGCTCGTGTATTGCAAATCGGCGGTTTCCAAAAACCTTTTTGCAAACAATGAAACGAAGTGCGCTCGCGCGCGTCGTCGCGCGCGCGCCGAAATCCTCGAGCGGCCCTCGGTTTCGAGAAGATTTCAACAGAGGGGCCAACAAATATAAACGCACGCGGTTTCGCAGCGCTCATTTTTTACAACAAAAACGAAAAGAAAAAACGGGCGCGCGCGCGCTCTTGCAAATCCTGAAGAAAACACTGCGTTGTCTTTTCAAACATGATCGACCCACGAACCCGGAAAGGAATATAGAACTGTAACACATGGCAGCGTTTTCAAAGACACCTGATTGGGTGACGGGCAAATGCAATGCTGAGTGTATCGGTCTTGATGTACCCTGCCGAGGGCTGTGCTGTGCTGCGCCGTGCTGAATTGCGATGTGCCATGGCGCGACTGCGCTCTATAGCGTCGTGGATCGAGTCCTCCTTTGCATCCGAGTCCTGACCGAACTGATCTGGATCTTAAACTCGAGCTGCCTGAACACATAGTAGCTGCCCCAGAGCTAATGGACAGGGGAACATGCCAGGAAGACGCGCCGCGAAACGTCCCAAGGGATGCGCCAAGCGACGTGCCGGGGGACGCGCCATGGGGTCGCACCGTAGGACGTGCCAAGGGGACGCGCTACGGAACGTGCCAATGGATGTGCCACGGAATGTGCCAGGGGACGCGCCACGCGACGTGCCAGGGGGACTCGCCAAGGGACGCCCCGCGGAACGTGCCGAGGAACGTGCCAAGTTGCAATGCTGATGTATCGATCTTGATGTACCCTGCCGAGGGCTGTGCTGTGCTGGGCCGTGCTGAACTGCGATGTGCCATGCCGCGGTTGTGCTCTATAGCGTCGTGGATCGAGTCTTCCTTTGCATCCGAGTCCTGACCGAACTGATCTGGATCAGAAGCTCGAGTTGCCTGAACACATAGTAGCTGCCCCAGAGCTCATTGACAGGGGAACATGCCAGGAGGACGCGCCGCGAAACGTCCCAAGGGATGCGCCGGGCGACGTGCCAGGGGACGTGCCATGGGGTCGCAACGCGGGACGTGCCGAGGGGACGCGCTACTGAACGTGCTGGGGACAAGCGTTTCGCTCGAGACATCCTATCACAATCATCCGAATTCCTGCGCGCGGGACGCGGCACGCGCGAGACATCCTCGGAATTCCTGCGAGCGGGACACGAAAACAAGCATTGCGCCTGAGATATCCTCTGAATTCTGGCCCCCCACGAGGCCCCCGCTCGAGACATCCCCCAATTTTGCAAAACCAGCGTTTCGCTCGAGACATCCTCAACAAATTATGAAAAACAAGCGTTTCGCTTGAGAAATCCTGTCAAAACCCAAAGAAATCAAAAGTCCTGCGTGCGGGACGCGGCACGCGCGAGACATCCTCGGAATTCCTGCGCGATGAAACCACACAACAATATAACAAACACAAACAAAAGCGCTTTTTTCGTGTCGCGTTCGGCCTCTGCAACCATGTTGTTTCCGCTCGGGGGCATCCTTACAATGCGTCGACAGCGTTTTCGCTCGAACTCCACAACGCAACACCAGCGCTTCGGCTCGAGACATCCGACATTCTGAACAGCGTTGCAGCATCGAGACATCCTCACATAATTTCGCCGCGTCCTGCTTGCCCAGCAAAATAATTTCGCCGGCCCAAGTCGCAGGGGGGCCGGGGGGTTAACCAACTAAAAGAGAACCCTGGGCCCACGCCCTTTCCGGGAAAAAGCTGCCAAACGGGCTTCGCGCGCGCGCGCGTCGAAATCGTTCGAACGCCCTTGCGCGCGTGCCGTCGCGAGAACCCTTTGCAACAAATCAGTTTTCCAAAAAAGCTCGCGCGCTCTGGCGAATTCTTAAGAAGACCATTCCTTGTTCAGCGCCTTCATGGAATTCAGCCAAACAGGCCTTTGGCGCCGCATGCCGACATCATGCGCGCGCCCTTGCGCGCCTGCTGGGCGGGGGGTGGGGTGGGGGGGTGGGGCGCGATTCGCGTCGAGTGGAACCGTGCGGGCCACTCTCGCGCATCGGCCGCGCGCGAATCTCGAACTCTTTCCAACGTTTTCATCGCCGACGCGAGGGCGCCGCCATCGTCGTCGGCGCGATCAACGTCGGCTCCTGCGCTGGCCGCGCCTTCGTCGGTGCGAGCGTCGACGCCGGCGTCGCTGCTGTCATCGTCGTGTCTGCCGTTGTCGGCGTTGCCATGATGCCGCGCCCGCCCGAGTCGCCGACTCGCAGTGAAGTGCCCGCTGGGGCGCGCCCGGCGTTCAGCGCCGCCGCGGCCGCGCCGGCGGCGCCAAACTAGCCGGCCGCTGCGCGCGTGCTTGGGTAGGCGCGGCCACGGAGATGCGCCAGCCAACGCCAAGCATGCGTCTCAATCACCACCGCATGTGTTTTGCAAGCCAAGTTGCGGGTGGGTGGGCGGGATGTCTGCAAGAGCATAGGACGTGCCAGCTCTAATGTTAAAATCATTTGCACCACGTAGATTCTCCCGTCTAGAAATGGGAATGGACTCTACCCCCTTCCGGGAGTATATGTTCCCCCTCTCGTATTGCAATTTGTATGCGGTTCTGCCCTTTCGCCCATCCTAAATATGTACCTATGCCATCCCAGAGCCCAAGTGGTGCCGACCCCCCTCGTCATCCTCTGCAAACATGATCGACCCACGAACCCGGAAAGGAATATATACATGTAAGGCATTGCAACATTTCAAAGACACCTGATTGGGCGACGGGCATATGCAATGCTGAATGTATCGATGATGATGATGTACTGTGCCGAGGGCTGTGCTGTGCTACGCCGTGCTGAACTGCGATGTGCCACGCCGCGATCGTGCTCTCTATAGCGTTGTGGATCGAGTCCTCCCTGGCATCCGAGTCCTCTCCGGACTGATCTGGAGCGTAAGCTCGAGCTGCCTGAGCAGATGGTAGCTGCCCCAGAACTAATCGACAGAGGGAACATGCCAGGAGGACGCGCCGCCGAACGTCCCAAGGGACGCGCCAGGCGACGTGCCAGGGGACGTGCCATGGGGACGCACCGCGGGACGTGCCAAGGGAACGCGCTACGGAACGTGCCAATGGACGTGCCACGGGACGTGCCAGGAAACGCGCCGCGCGACGTGCCTGGGGGACTCGCCACTGAACCGCCAAGGACGTGCCAAGTGCATAATAAAAAGGAAAATACAAAAAAAAAAAAAAATAGAAAAAAAGCATAGAGAGTTTTAAAAAAACAAATAGAAGTGTTTTCGATCTTGATGTACCATGCCGACGGCTGTGCTGTGCTGGGCCGTGCTGAACTGCGATGTGCCATGCCGCAATTGTGCTCTCTATAGCGTTGTGGATCGAATCCTCCCTGGCATCCGAGACCTGACCGAACTGATCTGGATCGTAAGCTCGAGCTGCCTGAGCAGATGGTAGCTGCCCCAGAACTAATCGACAGAGGGAACATGCCAAGAGGACGCGCCGCGGAACGTCCCAAGGGACGCGCCAGGCGACGTGCCAGGGGACGTGCCATGGGCCCGCACCGCGGGACGTGCCAAGGGGACGCGCTACGGAACGTGCCAATGGACGTGCACCGCGCGACGTGCCAGGGGACTCGCCACGGGACGCTCCGCGGAACGTGCCAGGCAACATGCCAGGCTGCAATGCTAAGGGTATCGATATTGATGTACCGTGCCGAGGGCTGTGCTGTGCCTGGGCGACCTGGACACGTGAAAACACGCGTTTCGGTCTAGACGTTGTCAGCACATCCTAATGCTAGACATCCGCCTGGGCAACCTGGACACGTGCAAACAAGCGTCTCGCTCGAGACATCCTCAACAAATGCTCATGCTAGACATCCGCCTGGGCGACCTGGACACGTGAAAACAAGCCTCTGGTTCAAGACATCCTCAACAAATCCTCATGCTAGACATCTGTCTGGGCCACCTGGAGGCGTGAAACAAGCGTCTCGCTCGAGACATCCTCAAGACCTGGGCACGTGAAAACAAGCAATCCGCTTGAGAGATCCTCAGAATTCAGGTCCCCAGGAGAGGACAATCTATAACACAAAACAAGCGTTTCGCTCGAGACATCCTCAACAAATTCTGAAAAACATGCGTTTCGCTCGAGACATCCTCAGATTTTAATTCGCCGGCCCTACGCGACCTCGTTATCGCAGAATAAGTTCGCTGGCCCTACAGCCGTCGAAACCGGAACCTACTAAAAGAGAACCCTGGGCTCGAGCCTTTCCGGGAAAAATACTATGCGCGCGCCCTCGTTTATCAAAAATCACGAGTTTTCGAGAGTCCTTGCGAAATGAAGCGGAATGTTCGCGCGCGACGTCGCGCGCGCATGCCAGAATCCTTCAGAAACCTCAGGTGTCTGAAGTTTGTTCCAATCGACTGCCTTTAAGACATGTGAACACACGTTGTTTTGCAACGCGTGTTTTCAAAACATGATCGACCCACGAACCCGGAAAGGAATATAGAAATGTAAGGCATTGCAACATTTCAAAGACACCTGATTGGGCGACGGGCACATGCAATGCTGAATGTATCGATGATGATGTACTGTGCCGAGGGCTGTGCTGTGCCTAACTACCCCCGTGCTGAACAGCGATGTGCATGCCCGATTGTGCTCTATATTGCGTTGTGGATCGAGTCCTCCCTGGCATCCGAATCCTCACCGAACTGATCTGGAGCGTAAGCTCCAGCTGCCTGAACAGATGGTAGCTGCCCCAGAACTAATCGACAGAGGGAACATGCCAGGAGGACGTGCCGCGGAACGTCCCAAGGGACGCGCCAGGCGACGTGCCAGGGGACGTGCCATGGGGACGCACCGCGGGACGTGCCAAGGGGACGCGCTACGGAACGTGCCAATGGACGTGCCGAGTGACGTGCCAGGGGACGCGCCGCGCGACGTGCCAGGTGGACTCGCCTCGGAACGCGCCAAGGTGCATAGTTGAGTGTATCGATCTTGATGTACCGCGCCGGCGGCTGTGCTGTGCTGGGCCGTGCTGAACTGCGATGTGCCATGCCGCAATTGTGCTCCATGTAGCCTTGTAAATCGAGTCCTCCCTGGCATCCGAGTCCTCACTGAACTGATCTGGATCGTAAGCTCGAGCTGCCTGAGCAGATGGTAGCTGCCCCAGAACTAATCGACAGAGGGAACATGCCAGGAGGACGCGCCGCGGAACGTCCCAAGGGACGCGCCAGGCGACGTGCCAGGGACGTGCCATGGGCACGCACCGCGGGACGTGCCAAGGGGACGCGCTACGGAACGTGCCACTGGACGTGCACCGCGCGACGTGCCAGGGGGACTCGCCACGGGACTCTCCGCGGAACGTGCCAAGCAACATGCCAGGCTGCAATGCTAAGGGTATCGATATTGATGTACCGTGCCGAGGGCTGTGCTGTGCCTGGGCGACCTGGACACGTGAAAACACTCGTTTCGCTCAAGACGTTGTCAGCACATCCTCATCTAAAAAGGTAAGAAGGAAAAAAATAGAAAAAACAAAGAAAAAAAAACAAGAAAAAAAAAAAAAAAAAAAAAAAAAAAAAAAAAAAAAAACATCCCGCCTGGGCAACCTGGACACTTGCAAACAAGCGTCTCGCTCGAGACATCCTCAACAAATGCTCATGCTAGACATCCGCCTGGGCGACCTGGAAAAGTGAAAACAAGCCTCTGGTTCGAAACATCCTCAACAATCCTCATGCTAGACATCTGTCTGGGCCACCTGGAGGCGTGAAACCAAGCGTCTCGCTCGAGACATCCTCAAGGCCTGAGCACGTGAAAACAAGCAATCCACTTGAGAGATCCTCAGAATTCAAGTCCCCAGAAGAGGACAATTTATAACACAAAACAAGCGTTTCGCTCGAGACATCCTCAACAAATTCTGAAACATGATCGCCCACGAGCCGGGAAAAGGGAGATAGAATGTAACGCGTGGCAACGTTTTCAAAGACACATGATTGGGTGACGGGCAAATGCAATGCTGATTGTATCGAACTTGAGGGAAACCAGTGCCGATGGCTGTATACAACTTGTTTTCGCTATACCCGTGCTGAATTGCGATGTACCATGCCGCGGTTGTGCTCTATAGCGTCGTGGATCGAGTCTTCCTTTGCATCCGAGTCCTGACCGAACTGATCTGGATCTTAAGCTCGAGCTGCCTGAACACATAGTAGCTGCCCCAGAGCTAATGGACAGGGGAACATGCCAGGAGGACGCGCCGCGAAACGTCCCAAGGGACGCGCCAGGCGGCGTGCCAGGGGACGTGCCATGGGGTCGCACCGCCGGACGTGCCAAGGGGACGCGCTACGGAACGTGCCAATGGATGTGCCACGGAATGTGCCAGGGGACACGCCACGCGACGTGCCAGGGGGACTCGCCAAGGGACGCCCCACGGAACGTGCCAAGGAACGTGCCAGGTTGCAATGCTGAGTGTATCGATCTTGATGTACCGTGCCGAAATCTGTGCTGTGCTGCGCCGTGCTGAATTGCGATGTGCCATGCCGCGATTGTGCTCTATAGCCTCGTGGATCGAGTCCTCCTTTGCATCCGAGTCCTGACCGAACTGATCTGGATCTTAAGCTCGAGCTGCCTGAACACATAGAAGCTGCCCCAGAGCTAATTGACAAGGGGACATACCAGGAGGACGCGACGCGGAACGTCTCAAGGGACCCGCCAAGCGACGTGCCAAGGGACGTGCCATGGGGACGCACCGCGGGACGTGCCAAGGGGACGCGCTACGGAACGTGCTGGGGACAAGCTTTTCGCTCGAGACATCCTGCCAACATCCTCAGAATTCCTGCGCGCGGGACGCGGCACGCGCGAGACATCCTCAAAATTCTTGCGAGCGGGACGTGAAAACAAGCATTTCGCCTGAGACGTCCTCTGAATTCTGGACCCCCCACGAGGACCCCCACGAGGCCCCCGCTCGAGACATCCCCCAATTTTGCAAAACCAGCGTTTCGCTCGAAACGTCTTCAACATATGATGAAAGACAAGCATTTCGCTCGAGACATCCTGCCAAAATTCAAGGAAATCCTGGCAAAACGAACGAATTAGTCGAGACATCCTCGAAATTCCTGCGCGCGGGACGCGGCACGCGCGAAACATCATCGGAATTCCTGCGCGCGGGGCGCTTTTCCGCGTCGCGGTCGGCTCTGCAAAACCAGCGTTTCGCTCGAACATCCTCAACAAATTCTGAAAACAAGCGTTTTGCTCGAGACATCCCCAACTCTGCAAAACCAGCGTTTCGCTCGAGACATCCTTAATAAATTATGAAAAACAAGCGTTTCGCTAGGGACATCCTGAAAAATAATTCCGCCGGCCCTACTCCCGCACGTAATTTATCGCAGAATAATTTCGCCGGCCCTACAGCTGTCGAAACCGGGGGGTAAACCATCTAAAAGAGAACCCTGGGCTCGAGCCCTTTCCGGGAAAACAAGCGTTTCGCTCGAGACATCCTCAGATTTTAATTCGCCGGCCCTACGCGACCTTGTTATTTATCGCAGAATAATTTCGCCGGCCCTACAGCCGTCAAAACCGGGGGTGCAAATTCTGAAAAACAAGCGTTTCGCTCGAGACATCCTCAAATTTTAATTCGCCGGCCTACGCGACCTCGTTATTTATC
>CAUYUJ010001525.1:616925-630349 GCA_963575745.1 Prorocentrum cordatum | reverse complement strand
CAAGGCAGCCGGCGCGGCAGGGCGACCTGCTGCGCCAGTGGGGAGGCGCCCGCGGGTCGCCCAGCGCTGAGTTTTGCTCATGGACGACTGTTCCCTGTCTCAGGACCTTCTTCCGATCCCATTGGGTGCTGGGTTGGACGTTGTACTCTTTGGGTGCTCAGCCACTGGGAGTTTCAGTTACTTCAACCAGGCGCGGTGCAAAGCGCGACCGGCAACATAGATGGCAAAGAGAGCGGGCTCGCAGTCTGAATGCCCTGGGACGTCAAGGGCGCGAAGTCGCTCATGGCGCAGTGTTGACAGTTGCCCAAAGCGCAGCGGTACGCCGCACTGCTGGCTTTTATGGGTCAGTGAGCTTTCCAGACCAGCACCATGATTCATTTGCGGCGTGGACGGCGTTGCAGGGGCTCCGGCCTGGCTGCTCTGAGTCAGAGTCGGACTGTGGCAGGGGGGTCCGGCGGCGTTGCTGGAGACTGGCCGCTGACTTCTGCGCGATCCCTTTGAGGTCGCCTCGATTCATGAATCATGCAATGAGAACTTACGCTACCTTGACCCGAAGTTGGCGAGGAAGGGCCAGGACTTCGGCTGGGCCCTGTCGGAGCTGTTCGACGCGGGTGTGATCGAGCTCGGCCCTGGAGACGCCAAGGAGTAGATAGGCTTTTTTCGTGCGGCGCAAAGATGACAAGCTGCGCTTGATTGCCGATGCGCGAGCTGCCAATGCGCACGTTTGCGAGCCCGGCTACACTGAGCTGGCAAGTCCCGAGGTCTCGACGGCCATCGAGCAGCACTCGGGCGACCTGGTGGGCTTCAGCTCAGGAGACTTGGAGGTCTGTTTCTACCAGTACGCTGCCGCACTGGCTCAGGCGCTACTTCACGTTGCCTGCACTGAAGGCCCAGTACCTGCCAGCGTCTTTGCGGCGCGGCCTCGGGCTGGCGCTCGACGCACGCATGGTTAAGTTCAGGTTCCGCGTGGTGCCGATGGGCTGGAGCTGGGCGGCGCATTCCATCTAGCAGGGCCACTTGCGCGTGATGGATGCTGCGCTGAACAGCGGGCGCTGGGTGCTGGACAAGCGGCCAAGGGTTGACCTCGGCTCGGAGGGCGCTAAGCTGCTCTACGTCGATAACTTTGCCGCCGCATCAGTGGATCAAGGACGCGCTGAGAGCGCTGTCCGCGTGATGCAGGGGGCTCTGGCTGAGCGGGGCGCGGTCTACCATCGGCGCAACCTTGGGGGTGAAATCGGAGCTGCTGGGCTGCGAGCTGGACAGGCGCACGGGCAGGTGGCGGATCCGCCCGAAGCGGTTCTGGCGGCCGATGGGCGCGCTGGATTTCCTGCCGGAGGCGAGGCGCCCCGCGGCGGTGAAGGTCACGGGTCTGGAGCTGGAGCGCCCCTTGGGGCACATCGTGGCGGCCTGCATGCTGCGGCGAGAATCTCCGGCCCTGCTCTATGCCTGCTACACCCTTGCAGCGGCGTCGAGGGCGCAGCGTCAGCCGTTGCGGCCTAGTGCCCTAACGGAGCTGCGCTGGGCGCAGGCGCTGCTGCCCTGCATCGCGGGCGCCATCCGCCGGCGGTGGTCGCCTGCAGTCACCGCCCACGATGCGCCCCCGCGGGGGCGCGGCGTCGTCGAGGCGGGGTGAGAGGCGGCAGACGCACTGGCGCATGGGAGACTGTCAGAGCGCAGCCGCTTTCGAGGGCCGCTCGCCGCGGCTGGGGCGCCGCGGGGCCGCGCGCTGGAGGCGGAGGTTGCCCGGGCGCCAGACGCCGCGTTGGCGCTTGCTGGCCGTGCCGCCAAATTCCCTGAGGTGAGCCCCGCGGCATTGGTGCGCTCAGAGTGGCGCGTGGTGGGCTGCGGCCGCTGGCGACGCCGCGAGGCCACCCGCTGCCTGGAGGCGGCAGCAGCTTGCTGGGCAGTGCGCCGCGCGGCGAAGGATGCGCGGCGCCACAGTTTGCATCGCCTCGTGCTTGGGAACAACATGTCAGTTGCGTCGGCACTTGCAAAAGGGAGAGCTTCTGACCATCGTCTGCCGCTGACTTGTCGGGCCGTCTTCGCGCCCAGCGGCAGACATCAGAGCACGCAGTCGACGGATCCCACCAGAGTGGAAGCCCAGTGATGGGGCCTCCAGTCGGTGCCAGCCGCTCGGGCTCAAGGATAAGTTCGAGCGGCAAGGGGCCCCCGCGTCTGGCGGGGTGGGGCATGCGGAGGCGGACGTTGGCGGGGCACACGACTGCAGCGTCCGCCCCCTGGAGTTCAGGGTCAGGGCGGGCCGCCGCGAGGCCCTCGCGCGCCCGCTCGGCCAGCCGACCAGCCCCCGTCTCCCGCCGCGCCGCTACCAGAGCGCCGGCGCTGAGCCTCACGCGCGCGGTGGCAGAGAAGGTGCAGGTGAAGGCCCGGGGCGTGTACTTGGGGATTTTCAGGGCCGCCCTGGTCTGGCTGCGCTTGGTCTGCCTCCTCGCCTGGACTTGCGGGGCGTGGGGCGCGACGGCCGTCGGGCCCATGAAGTGGCCACCGCTGGAGGGCGAATCTGGAACGGCGTGCTGGTTAAGTCCGGTGATCAGGGCCCAAGTCAAGCTGGCGCCGTCCAAGACCATCGCCTGCGACATGGGTGTCTGGTCGGGCTTGCTGAAGCAGCCTTGGCTTGCCCATTGCGCGGAGGCGCTGGTGCGGCGCCGCGGCTTCAGGAGGCACCTGCGCGAGCTCGTGCACGTGGTCTTCGGAAGGAGCTCCAGGACAACCATGAATGCCGCTGGAGCCGCGGGTTTGCGGGCCACGCCCTACTGCCTCCGCCGTGGAGGCGCCAGTCGAGACCACAGCATAGCCGCCAGAACCTTGGCGGACGGCTCACGGAGGGGCAGGCGGCGCACCGTCGAGAGCGTCGCCCGACACGAGAAGCTCAGCAGTGCCAGCCTAGAGTTGCAGAAGCTTGGCGAGGGGCCCGCGTGCCAGCTGCGCCTGCGCGCGGCTGGCATCGCGCCCGCCCGCGAGAAGTTTTCCGCGCCTCGCCCCCGGCCGCGCGCGGGCGACAAACGCAAGTTGCGATTGCGATTTTCTCAGGGGTTGGCGAGCTCAGCCGACGTTTGAGAGCCCGAGGTGAAGCCGTGATAGAATGGGGCGATCATGTTTTCATTTTCTTACTCTTGAGGTGCGGCATGTGCTTCGAGGATGGATAAGTAGTCAGAAGGTGAAGGCTGCGTGGCTTGGAACCCCATGTGAAGGCTATTCTAGAGCACGCCGTGCTCCTGTGAACAGTAGGATGCCCCGCGCAATCTGGCCCCCCGTGCGCCCCATGGGATCCCTGGGCTCTCTGCGGGAAGTATGCGCCTTCTCCTTGACTCCAACCGTCTTGGAACCACTGGGATGATGATCCAAAGGCTGCGCACTGCTAGAGGAATCCCTGGATGGGGAGGAAAATCCGCGGCAGAGCTGTTTGCGGTTACGCCCCGACCGCCAAGTTTTGTGGAATTCTGGGTTTCTCACTGAGCGCGCGATGGATTTCTGTGCCTGCGGACGGCCTTTTCGCGGCCGCACGCGCTTCAGATTTTGGCGTTGCACGCCCGATCCAGTCCTGGACCTGTTCCGCTGTCACGGTCGCGGCACTTGCCAGTTCACGCATCGACCCCGCCTCGATCTTACTGGCAAGCAGCAGGGACAGTTTTTGTCTAAGTTGAAGAATGCCTATCCTCCTCTTCTCTGTTCCCTCTTGGCCTCTCCCCTCCGCAATGCAAGCCCCCGTAAACCAACGCGCACAAGATGGCTTCATTTAAAAGAGCGAGCGCAGTACAATTATTGAGTGATGGTTGCGTGGGATGATGGAAGATGTTCTGAGTTGTCCGGATCCTTATGTCGGCAGTTCGTCGGCCGCTGTCCTGCGCGCCTCAAGCAAGTTCACTGATCAGAGAAAGAGCGCTCATGGAGGTGCTTCGCGAGATGGCAAGCGTTTCGCCCATCACTGCTTACCTTCAAATCATTATCCACCTACCCAAGGCCATCCCTCGCCTCGGTGGACTTGAGATAACTGAGATGGGATATGTTCGAAGATGTTTTGATTTTGCCGAGGCCCTCTGTTAGCAGCTCCTCGGCTGATGTCCTGCGTGCCTCAAGCAAAGTCACTGATCAGAAAAAGCGCTCAAAAGCATACCCGTCACACACCCGAGGGAAATTGCATATTTTGGTTCCCCCGGGTTTTCTTGGAGGACCTCTTGAATTCCTCTGGGGCAGTCTTACGACCTCACGGGCCCATCTTGGGCCACCTTGGCCGTCTTAGCGGCCATCTTGGCCATCTTGAAGCTCATCTTGACCGTGTTGGACGGAAGCATCTTGGAGGCCGTCCTGGAAACCGTGTTGGGCGTCTTAGAGGCCTCTGGAGCCGTCTTGGCGCCCTCCTGGGGCCGTCTTGGGGGCCTCCTGGGCCGTTATAGGGCCATCTTGGAGGCCTCTCGGGCGCTCTGGGGCCGATCTGTCGGGTTCATTGGGCCGTCGTGAGCCGTTGGAAGGCTCGACAATAATAAAAGCCCCTACCCTTCAACAACTTACGGAAAACATTGATTTTGATCTCTTCGGGTTCTCGTGGAGGACACCTTGGAGGCCTCCGGGGCCGTCTTGGGCCGTCTGAGAGGTGTCTTGCGCGAACTTGGAAGCATCTTGGATTCCCCTGGGCCCTCTCGGAGGCCATATTGGACCATTTTGGGCGATGCCAGAGGCCATCTTGGACCATATTGGCCATTTTGGAAATTAGTTTTGGAGCCATCTGGAGCAGGAGCAGCTTTTGGAACCACCCTTTATTGGCAATTCCGGGACCCCGGCGGGCGGGGCCGAAACCCCAGAGGGCGTTTTTTTGGAAAAAGAGCGAAAACCAAAAGCGACAGGATTTAGCACGCCGGGCGCCACTGCGATGAATCAACAGGGGGCGGCGGATTTGGTGGCTTTCGGCCCATCTCGCCACTGTGCCTGGGCTGTGGGGCCATAGGCCTCTGGGATGTTCGTTGGGATGTATTGAGAGGCCTATCGGAGGCCTGTTGGAGTTGTGTGAGGTTTCTTGGGGTCCGTTTTGGGGCCTCTGAGGGCGTCTAGGGGGCCTCTTGGCGCCTTTTTTGGGTGGTGGTGGCATTTTCAGGTCTCCTGGGGGCATCTTGGGGCGAAAAGCTAGAAGTTTCGGTTCGGGCTCCTCCTCCTTGAGCCTTATTTGGGGCCCTCCTAGGTTTTCTTGGGTCGTCGGGGGCGCCTATTCGGCCGTGTTAGCGTCATCATGGGGGCCTGATGGGCAGTCGTCGGACTAATTATCTTTGAGGCCTCTTTTGGGCCGCCTTGAACGCCGCGAGGCCGAAAAGCCGTAGATGTTGAAGATGCATGTTTGCCGGAGGGAATTGGACGATTGTTGCCTCTTGGGAGGCCTCTTGGGAGGCCTCTTGGGAGGCCTAGTGGGCCTTTCTTGGGGCGTCTGAGGCGCCTTTCCAGCCGTCTTCAGGCTATCTTGGGCGTCTTGGACCGATCGTTCAGCGACTCGGAGCCCTCGCGGGCCGTCTCTGGGGCCTCTTGGGAACAGTTTGGCCGGCATTTCGACTTCTTGGGCCCGAACAAAAGTCGCGCGACGAGCCGCGACGGGACTCCGAGGGGCGCGCGGCAAGCCCTTGAAAGTTTAAAAACGTTGGGTCCGGGCCCTTGAAAGAATCCTCAGGATTGATCGGGGGGCCTCAAACGGGGAGGTGACCACGCCGTGCGGTGAGTCGGTGCGGATTCGGGGTCACCGCACAGTTTTGGGACTCGGGCCGTTGTCCGAGGATGTCTCGGGCGACAGGGGCCTCCGGGGTCCCAAGACCGTGCGGTGACGGACCGTGCGGCGAGGTCTTGAGAGAGTCCGAGGTCACCGCGCGGTCTGTCACCGTACCGTTTCGGGTTTCCAAAGCTGAGGACACATGTTGAGGGGGTCAGGCCAAGGACCTGAGAATGCTCCAACTCGTGCCTCAAGGTACGGTGGCAGATCCCGCCACCGTGCCTGGTTGGTGGGTCATGGGCCCCTGGACGTTCGTTGGGATGTCTTGGGACTGTATGCCGATGGGAAATTGGAGAGTCTCAGCCCATTAGCGGAGCGCGCTCCGCTAATGGAAGCGAACTCATGGATGTCGTTAGCGATCCTCATCCGAGGGTTCGGGGCCAATTAGCGGAGCTGCCCTCCGCCAAGTGGGGGCCAGCAGTCGAATTATTTTTGGTTGGAGGCCGATGAGCGGAGCGGCGCTCCGCAAAAGTGGACGCGCCAAAAGTCAATAGCCTCTGGACCCGGGGGGCCTTAGAATAATGCTCAGGAATGGGGGCCGAGGACCTTCCAGGTCGCAGGGCAGACGTCTTCAACGCTCCCGTCCTCGCCCCTGCGCTTGCGGCGAGCCCTCCCCCCCCTCTTTCTACTTCTCCTCCTCGCCCTCCTTCTAGAGGGATCTCGGGGACACCCCACTTCGTGACGCAGTGGCACGGAGTGGTTGACCAGGGCCTCTGGGGGCCCTGGGCCATCGACAGAGGAGCCGCGACAGCAGGCATGTTCTTGGCAATTAGGGGGTCGATCGCCTGGCGCCCGCGTCTTGAAATATCGGCGCTGGAGTGGGGTTCCGTTTTCTCTCTTCCTTCCTCGTTTTCTTTATCCTTTCTCTCTCTCTCTCTCTCTCTCTCTCTCTCTCTCTCTCTCTCTCTCTCTCTCTCTCTCTCTCTCTTCTCTCTCTCTCTCTCTCTCTCTCTCTCTCTCTCTCTCTCTCTCTCTCTCTCTCTCTCTCTCTCTCTCTCTCTCTCTCTCTCTCTCTCTCTCTCTCTCTCTCTCTCTCTCTCTCTCTCTCTCTCCTCTCTCTCTCTCTCTCTCTCTCTCTCTCTCTCTCTCTCTCTCTCTCTCTCTCTCTCTCCTCTCTCTCTCTCTCTCTATATATATGTCCCGTTTTCCCTCTCTCTCTATATATATATATGCATAAAAATAAATAAGCAAATAAATAAATAAATAAATATCTGCCCCATCTTCGTACGCATCGCATATTTACATACATTTATGTACGTGTACATGTACACACCTGAGTAGGTGTATATATAACCGTATGACTATGCGTGCTGGTACAAGCATAAACGTGTTCACAACCATCGTGCATATATATATGTATGTACACGCATGCTGAGTTATGTGCACACGTCTACCATCACCTAGTAAGTGCACGCACCTATATATATATATGTATATAAATGTATATATATATATATATATGTATATATACATATATATATATATGTGCGATCTGCTTATATCTGATCCAGGCATGCCCACACACACACACACACGCACACACACACACACACACACACACCACCATGCTGATGGCTTCGGGCCCCCCGACCCCCCCCCCACGAAATGCCCCCCCCCCCCCCCTGTTGGAGTGGTGTGGCGCTGTGGGTGTGGCGTGTGGGGCGTGGTACTATGGTGCTCCAGGAAAGCTCTGGAGGTCGTCGTCGCCGCCGCCGTCGTCGTTGTCGACGACAGAGGGCTCCAGAGGTCGCCGCCGCCGCCGTCGTCGTCGTCGTCGCCGCCGTCGTCATCGTCGTCGCCGTCGTCGTCGTCGCCGTCGTCGTCGTCGTCGCCGTGGTCGTCGTCGTCGTTGTGTTCGTCGCCGTGGTCGTCGTCGCCGTCATCGTCGTCGTCGTCGTCGTGGTCGCCCCCTCTCCCAACCCATCTGGGAGGGGGTCCCGTGGAGTTCTGGGGCCCATCCCATCTGGGGGGGCGGTGACTCTCGGCCCGGGATCATGTATCCAATGTTTTATGCCAGACACGAGTCTGCGCACAGAAATGCGATCACGTGTCCGCGTGAGAGGGATCACGTCGGATGCACACAGGTGCGTGCATATGCATGACTGCATGTAGCGTCGCACATTTGCTCAAGGCCTGGCGGGCCGCGACGCCAAGTGGCTCGCGGCACCAGCGGGCAGCGCCATGTCTCCGCCTTCGCCTCCCCGCGCTCGCGCGAGGCCCCTCGCGCGCCGAAGCTGGCCCCCCCCCTGCGGGGGGCGCGCCGACGCGCGAGGTCAGCCACGGCCCGCTCTCGTTGTGCAGGCGCCTCCGCGCCGAGGAGATCAGCCAGGAGCTGGGCTGGCACGACGTGGTGGCGTTGCAGGGCGCGCAGGTGAAGTGGCGCGGCGGCGCGGACGTCTCGAAGCAGACCTTGCCGAACCACGACGCGCTCCACTGGGGATGGGGGCGAGGCGGGCACGCCGGCAAGGCGTGCGGCGTCTCGATCTTTTTCAAGAAGGGGTTCAAGGTGCTGAAGTTGCTGTCGCCGCCACCGGCCTTGCGCGGGCACGGCGGCGGCGCCCGCCTTAGGCGGGGCACGCCGGACATCCTGGCGCTGGCCCTCTACCTTCCTGTGCGCGGGGTCGCGGTTCAGCGGGCAGCGGCGGACGCGCTCTTCGCGCGGGCGCAGCGCTGCCTCATGGAGACGCCCGCGCGTTGTACGCCGTTGCTCTGCGCCGACCTCAATGACGGGCTCGGCGTGGTCAAGCACGAGGCGGGGGTCTTTTCGCCTCTGTCTGAGGCTATCGGGCAGGTCGAGCCCGCGCTGGGGCGCGAGTCGGGCACGGCGTGGAGGCGGCTCTGCGAGGGGTGGGAGCTCGCCACGGTCAACACCTTCTTCGAGGGCTACACCTTCTCGGGCCCGACTGGGGCCAGGTCGAGGCCCGACGCGATCGCGATCCCCCGCGAGCTCATGCCGAGCGCCGCGGACTGCAAGCCGCTCTACACGATCGGCGACATGCTGCAGGCTATTCGAGCCCGCGGCAGGAGGGACCACACGCCGCTGGTGGTCTCCGTGATGATCACGCCCGTGCACCCTGAGATTCTTCCCAGGTCGGCGCGGGCGCAGTGGGACATGGACGCCTGCTGGCTGGCTTTGAAGCGGCACCAGGGCAAGCTGGAGTTCTTGACGGAGTTGTACAAGTGCGAGAACATGGTTCGGCCTCCCTTGGATGAGGAGAAGGGCCCCGGCGAGGCCTGGGGCGAGCTGGCAGAGGCGGCGCGCGAGACGGGCTTGGCGCACTTCGGCCTCAAGGAGCGCGACGCGAGGGAGATGGAGGAGGCGACGGGGCAGCGCAAGAAGCTGCTGCAGGAGCGAGCAGACATCCGCCGTCGGCACGTGATCGAGGGCGAGACGCGGGCTTCGACGGACTTCGAGCTGGAGAGGTGCGCGCAGGAGCTCAAGAACGCCACGCGCCGCCTGCGCGCGCTGCAGCGGCAGCAGCGCAGGCGGCTCCGCGCGGTGCGCTGCGAGGCGCTGGCGGAGGCGGAGCGAGTGGGCGACGCAGCCACGATGTGGAGGCTGGCCCACCTGCTGGGCGAGCGGGGGCTGGGCACGCGCCGTCGCGCGCACTGCGCCCCCCGCCTGGGGCGCGCGGCGGCGGCGCGGCGCAAGCTTCTCAAGAGCCCTGGGCGACTGGGGGGCTACTCGGCGACGGAGCTGGACGCGCGACCGTATCTCGAGCAGCTGCGGCCGTCGCTGGCGCAGTGCTGCTCGGTGCTGGGCGCCGAGGAGGCGGCGCTGGAGGACTTGGAGGAGCTGGAGGAGCGCATGCGGCGGAAGATGCAGCCGCGGCGGGCGGCGCCGCCGCGGTCGGCGCCCGTGCCGGCGTGGAGGATGTGTTCGGCGCCTCTCATCGCCGTCGGGCAGGGCGAGGGCATCGGCCACATGGCGGAGCCCCCGAGCGTGAAGGTCTTCAGGGAGCGGATGCTGCACCACTTGGCCCTCGCCCGCTTGTTCAAGACGGCGCCCTTGGCGTGGCCCAGGTCCAGGGCGGCGGACATCGGCAGGATCGTCCACGTGATGCGCCCCGTCGGCAAGGGCTACACCTCTGTGCTGGCGGCGAGGGCCCAGAAGGTGAAGGCGGCACCGAATGACTTCGGCGTCGCCCCCAGGCGCTCGCGGGATGGGGCTCTGGCGGTTACGGCGGCGGTGGCCGAGCGGGCCGCGCGCTGCGGCCTCGCGGCGCTCGCGAGCTTCAAGGGCCTGAGCAAGGCGCCCCAGCGCCCGTCGGTGCGTGACATGGCGCAGGGCCTGAAGGGCACGGTGCGCGCCGAGGACCACCGCATTGTTTCGCGGAGGGCCCTCGACTACCACTGCGAGGTGGAGACGGCCGAGGGCGCGCTGCGCATGATGACCAACCAGGGCGTGCTCATCGGCGACTCGATCGGCCCCCCGCTCTGCCTCGAGGTCTTCACGCCTGTGGCGACCGAGTGGGCCGTCGCGGACTCCGATCACCCCGACGCGCAGCTGCTGGAGGCGAAGTCCGTCGTCACGGGCACTGTTCTGGACCTCGGCCTCGCTAAGTTCGCGGGCGACCTCTGCAAGCGCTTCGTCTCGCGGTGCCACGACGCCGTGGTCAAGAACCACAAGGCCTCGGACGAGCTCTCGGACAGGCCGCTGGAGCCGCGCGGCTTCCAGCATAACATCTCCAAGCAGTGCGCCATGTGCGCCTTCCGTGGCGAGGGGGCCAGGGCCAAGACACGCGCCTTCTTCGCGGGCAGGCTAGGCGCGCGTGGCAACTGCTCGACGGTCGCTCGCTACCCTGGCCCGATGCTGCACTACCAGGGCGGCCTCGCGACGGAGATCAGAGCTCGGGCGGCGGCTGCCACGCGAGGCTTCGCGGACATGGGGCGCTTCTGGAAGTCCGAGGTCTCCGTCGAGGTGGTGCGCCAGGTCTTCCGCTCCAAGGTGCTGGGGGCGCTCCTCCCTGGTGCGGCTGCGGTCGCGGCCACGCAGTCCTTCCTGGCGTCGCTGGGCGGGGCCGCTCTGCGCCTGGGCCGCTCGCCCCTGGGCGCGCGGGCGTCGCGGGGCTTCCTGGCGGAGGAGGGCTACCAGCGCAGGTCCATGCCCGCCCAGGTCGTCGGCCAGCCGCTGCAGACGGCGGACATCGAGACCGAGCTGCGCGCGGTGAGGCTCGGGCTCGCGAAGTGCATGGTGCGCCACCCAGCGGATCACGAGATGGAGCTCACGGCTTTGTTCGGCCAGCTGCCCTTCGCGCTGCAGCCCGTGCTGGAGGAGGGCGGCCGCCTGGGCGAGGGGGCTTCGGCGCTCGCGAGGCTGCTGGTGGACGACGCGAAGTTGCTCTTGCGCGCGTCCGAGCGCGAGGACCTGCTGGAGGTGTGGGGCGCGCGCCCCCTCTTGCTGCTGGAGGACGCCCCGCGGGATGAAGTCCTTCAACTCGACCCGCGCGTGCTTCGGGTTCGCGGCTGGGCGGCCCAGTACCCGCCTTCACGCGAGGTTGCCGCGGCCGTGCGTCATCGCTGGTAGACCCTGCGCGGCGACCAGTTCAGGCCAGCACGTGAGCCGCCTGGCCTCATCGAGATCGGGGACTTCGAGTTCGCGTGCCAGGAGCCCTGCGCTGAGGGCTTGTGCGGGGCCGCCCTCTGTTCGGAGCGAGCTTTGCTGTGGCGCAAAATCAGTTCTCACAAGTATCGAGCGGTGGAGTCGTCCTTGTGTTTGTCTAACCAGTGCGGGTTCTGCTGCACTGTTATTGCTTCTCGGGCGTCGGCAACACAACATGTCATATTCGCTCTTGCCCGCGGTGATTGTCGTGGCGGCCTGGCCCATGCTGCGCCGCAGTTGTTGGCCCCGGAAGATATCCGCTGTCCTTTTTGTAGCGAGCAGTCTGCGACGTTGGACCACCACTACAGCCATTTTGTCTCAGTGCACTTCGCTGGGCGGAGACCAGTTTTGTTGCCGCCGCGGCCCCCGAAGCCTCCTTGCGACGCTGCCGGCGCCCGGTTGGGCTTTGGTCGCCCCGCCGGTCGCGGGCGAGGACGGGGCGCGCGCGGCGGCGGGAGGTCCCCCAGGCGGCCGTCGAGTGCGCCAACGCCCCGCGGGAGGAGGGGCGCGCCGCGGGGAAGAGGAGGAGGAGGACGAGGTGCTGCCCCTGCCGCGCGGCAGGGCCAAGGCCGCCGCGAAGCCTCGCGCCCGCCGCCAGCAGGACGATGTCGAGGAGACGGTGGCCACCTTGGCGCGCCTGGTGCTCTCGCACGGCCTCCAGATCCGCGACCTCGAGTCGGCCTGCCACCTCGCGTTCAAGGCCCCGCTCGACAGCGACATAATCAAGAACGTGAAGGACGCGGGCAAAACCTGCAGCAATCTGTGCCGCGGCAAGAGCCCAGCGCAGCACGGCCTGGGCCCGCCGTTGCCGTACCTCGTGGAGACGGCGGTGCGCTCGCTGGCCAACTCGCCAGAGGTGGCGGGCTCCGACCTCGAGGTGCCAGTGAAGGCGCTCCACGCCCAGGTCAGCGAGCAGGACTTCATCACGGAGAACTTCAAGTACTTCAAGCTCAAGGACATGTACGACAAGCGGCACACTCGCGTGTGCGCGGCGATCGCGACGACCGAGTTCGCGACCACGTGCAAGAAGGCGGTGATTAAGATCGGCGGCGTGGACCTCCAGGGCACCGCACCGCCAGGCGGGCTCCATCGGAGCCTTCAGGATTGGTTGGGCCAGCGCTGATGGACGTCTTCCTCAGGCTGGTGAACGGGCGCGGCGGGCGGGCCACTGAGGAGCGGCCCGTGCCCGCGCCTGCGGAGGCGCGCCGCCGGGGCGCTTCGCCCCCGCCCGCCCTTCGGCTGGGGCGCCCGCTCGGCCGCGGGGCCTGGGCGGCGGCGGAGGGCGAGGCGGCGCGGGGCGCGCGCGCCGCCTCCTCGCGCGAGCGCGCCGCCGAGAGCTGAGCGGGGGCTCGGACCGCCCCCCCCCCCCTCCTCGCCTGGGGTCTTGGGCCGTCCTGGGCCCCTGTGTCCTCGTCGCCTCGGCCTGCGCCTCCGCCTGGTCCCTGGGCCTTCTCCTCTCCTCTCGGAGGGGGGCTTCGAAGATGCAGCGGCGCCTGGCACTGGCGCCCACGCTGCCCAAAACACACGGTTGCATTTAGCGCGCAAGCGTACACTTTAGACGGGAAAAGTGCGACCAGCAAGTGCGCACCTGATGTTTTTTTCCCCCGACCATCCTGTGGTGTTGGGTCCTCGCTTTGAAGAGACGTCGCCCCGCGTTCCTTCACCTCCTTCTCCTCATCCCCCTCCGCCCCCTCCTCCCCCCTGCGTTTCACCCGCCCAGTGCGGCGCTTCGTGGCCCCATAGGGAGCTCCACCGAAGGCCCCAGTGGCAGCGTTCGCATGGCGGCCCCGCCCCATTTCGGCGCACCCCTCACGAGGATCGTGGCCCCATAGGGAGCTCCACAGAAGGCCCCAGCGGCAGCGTTCGCACGGCGGCCCCGCCCCATTTCGGCACACCCCTCACGAGGATCGTGGCCCCATAGGGAGCTCCACCGCAGGCCCCAGCGGCAGTGTTCGCATGGCGGCCCCGCTTCTTTTCGGCACACCCCATCACGGATATCGTGGCCCCATAGGGAGCCCCACCGAAAGCCCCAGTGGCAGGGTTCGCCTGGCGGCCCCC